>JASCZW010008649.1:0-22184 GCA_034211315.2 Aedes japonicus | reverse complement strand
CAAAGATCGGTAATACTATGAGAGGGAGACGGCAAGGGTTCGGGTATCTTTTCGCCACTGTAGCATTCCCGCATACAAAATCAATCTGTTATATAGTCAACTTCATTGAATGTAAGATAGTACATCACATTTTCATGCTGGTTTATATCGCATAGTTTAACTATCTTTACTTCATACACGCCTGATTAACACATATCACGTTAATGTTTGCCATATTGTCATTGAGCGTTTCATTGCTCAGACTTGGCTCCGATTGCCCTTTGCTATTAGAGTACAGTTTTGTTCGTGAAAATTGCCATTATTTTGGTAACCTACTTAACTGCCTTATCCATTGTTATCTGTCACACTGACATATTGTTGTTCGGTATAGGAGATTGTTAAATATATTATCAATTATAAGGGTAAATGTCGCACAATAACGGAAACGGTCGTCATCGAAATGTCCAGGATCGGCCTAGATTACAGTACGTCATTGTGTCATGAAAGCTATAAAGCGTTGATTTCCATCCGCCGATTTACCGTGCGCGTAGAAGTCGGAAATAGCGCAAAAGATTGCTATACCATTCGATTGCCTTGATTTTCGTCAGTCTGTATATTACGGCCAGTCCGTTCGAATGAAATTACTGCAAATATTCGAAATTATATAAACACGCTGACATTGAGGTTCACGAATACACGACCAAAGCCTAATAATGAACGTCACTAGAAGATCAGGACTCCCGTGAACAGACTTTGCTAAGGCGATTATCACGTCATCTACGACATGCAAGGGGTAACTGATCAAAACAATTCCAAAAAATCCATACCATATATACAGAGGATCAGCTTTGTAGCGTTCGCCATCCGATTTAACTCAAGGAAACACTGATTGAAAATTCAATGTAGCTCATATCCGGCCATTGCCCTGGAAATACATCGACGTCATCCAAATCATCACGATACCGAGTCTCTCCGGAAGCGGATGAGATCACCACCGTCATAAACTCACTCCCTTACAGTCAATCGAACTATAGCTACGACCAAAGCCAACGAATTGACCAGAGTTGATCACGCGAATCTAATAGTCCATGTTTTATGATAAAAATCGTATCCTCCAAGGAACATACGGTTTTATCATGATATAAATACTTGCCCATCCATGCTCTTCAGAACCTGTATAAAACCAAAATTGTTATTTCGGGCTACTATAGTCTCCAAATGTTCCCGAGTAGCCAATGTTTTTCAAGTCTATCAAAATCATAATTATTAAAATTCATGAATATTGAGTTACACGACATGTTTTGGAGTAAAATGTTAATGGCCAATAGATAAAGGAGAGCAAGAGTTTATCATATCATTTTCCTTGAAAGGCCGCACGTCATGTTTGGGATACCCATTAAAGGTTCCCAAATTCTGGTGGTTCATACACATGATCCACTCAAGTCGAGTACTGCCTGTGATGAAAAGCTGCCATGTGACAGTTCCTGAGTAAAATAGCGAGCAAAATAAATAACTGCATCCAGGACTGGAGAGGTACCTGCTCAAGGAAATGTCTATCTCAGTCAATTGAAGACCACCTGCAATCAATATTCCATCTGCCTGATAAATATACGCTAGGCGTGTCTATTTCAAACAAATTGCTTCACAACGGCATGTCATACGTAAATCTTCATCACAAATTAACATGTGAGTAGTCTCCCGGGAAACCCGGTCACTGGCAATCCGGGAGACAAGGCAGATTATGTTGCCAAAGATATAAAATTGTTGCTTCACTGAGTCGAATTGCTCTGACTAGGATATCATATCATGAAGTTAGAGCATCATCTTTGATCAATAATTCCAGCCTAAACGGATCATTCTGTTCATCTCAGATCTGGTATTATTATTGAAAATCTATCATCTCTCAGTTTTCCATTTTCCTTATATTTGTCCAACTTCTCTTTATAAATGTACTTAGCGTGAATAGAACACAAGAAAGGTACTGACGATCCTTCTCGAGTTATGTCTTATATGCCACCTTGCCTTATATATACAGATTACTACATGAACTGAACAGGACTACCTGCATTTGAATCGAAACTGCTTAAACAACTAAATGCAGGCAAGAGTATTCATGAAAGAAGCCAACTGAAGATCACCATGAAATATCGTACTCAATTCAGACGGAAAGGCAGAATGAAACTACGACAATACTTACACCAGGCGAGGAATTCGCATCCTCTATTTCATCAACAGGACCCAGAAAATTACCATATGACAGGCTCAGCATCCTAGTCCAACTATAAACAGTTGCTTAGATAAACATAACACTAGAGTTGAAGCAACAATTCATCCATCTCTGACTGAAATTGATTAAGAGATATCATATGAAATCTCATAATTTATCCCACTGAAGGAATTAACTACGGAATCTGGATCCTACTCTACGTAACAACTTCATAAAATCGCATTTACAATGTCGAAGGTCCGTCTGAAGTCCGTTTTGAAGACCATAGTCTCGTATCCCTTCTAGATACCGGTAAACAGGGTATCGCCGACGCCGCCAATATAATACGTTCAAGGTTCACAAATATATAGTTCACAGATGGCTGGCGGTGAATATGATCAGGAGGTAATTGCGATGACGCGTGGAGAGCTCCATGACACAGCGTCGGTTGCGTGAAGAAGGATAACGAAAGATGCAGATCATGGTTCACTGAGTGCGTGATCACTGAAATATCGCCAACGCTGGGCCTGCCCGTAAGTTCACATACACTTCCACTGTCTTCACTAATACGACACCGAACAAGCAACACCATTCCGCGAGATCCACATTAATATTACGGTCAAAGAGCAGCCATCTCCAGCAGCGGAAAAGGATAAGATACCGAGATTTAATACAGATGAGCCACCTGAGTTGAGGAGGCATTTATATTTATCATCAGAAGCTGAAGGCCGAAGACTAACGCGAGCAAGATCGAGCAGTGGTTAACGTCAAGGCGAAGACTGACTAGCGGTAGATTTATAGCAGATGGAAAAACACCGAACCAGTCGGTGCCTGAATTGCCTGATTACGTCAGCAAAATCTACATCTCTTCAATAATCAAGCCTGATCATGCCACGAGTACTATCGACAACCATCAGCAACCAGCCATCAATAACCATCAGGCCCGCATTCTCAGTACAAATCCTTTCATGCCTCGGCGCCGGATTACTGCACACTGCAGTTCAATTTCTTCGCGCTCGAACCACCATCAGATCACGCCAGCAATTGAACGAATCACTCATACTGTTCATGCCAGTGACGAGGCCAAATATAGCGTCGTCAAGAAGTACGAGAACTAGAGTTACACGAGTTGCACGCTACCGGAAGACCGAACTCCTAGCTTGCGGATCGATTTACAATTGTATTATCACAAGCAAATGTTAAATATGCTTAGTCACTCATCTCGATTTCCACAGGTCAAACCAGAATTCCAGAGATACCTGTTCTTAATCAAAGCCAAATCACAAGACAGGCAGGCCCAGGATTTCGAGTTTGGGACTGATTGAAACCATCTACAGATGTGCATCGAGGAGACGTGTAGGTGTTCCGAAAGCGAGGCAGTGCGATGACACATCCGTCGAATGCGTAGACGTTGTCCACTACGCTTATACTATGAAGCACGTAGCCAGTCGATCGTTAAGAAGATATGAGTCTATCTTTCGCCAAATTGAGTCCCTGAAACTGCAGCCAGACTGATCTTAGTTATCAAGGGACAGCATGTGAGGCCGACGACTTTGGCATTAACGCATCTGGATGCTAAGGAAGGCTACCATCTTCTACGACTAGACTGGGCGCTGACTTGCCTGTTATACACACTTGCCATTCATACTGGCTTATACAGTAGCGGAAGATGCTAGCGCTGCCATGGTGGATAGACGGATCAATAAAGCCGAATCACCAAGAAGGACGGATTTAACTTCATCGTAAAAGCGACGAGGCAAGGCAGCACCGGAACCGTCCGTCTTCATTCAATCATGCAGTGTGAGTTGTCCGACAGCTGCAAATGTAACATCATGGCTCAGCTACGATTCGAAATGTCAACTCTGCCGCGGCGTTCGCTGAGCATAACGGTCTTCGCAAGGCACAGAAGAAGGTACTACCGATGCAGATTCCCGTATCATCCCCTGCCATTTCGTCTGAGAAGCATCACTAAAAGCATTGACGCCGGAACTTCATTCGTCGTAGAGCCAACGTTCATCAGTACAAATGGCAGTTATCCTGCACAAAACAATATGACGATGGATCCGAGCTGGCCTGCTGGAACAATTTACAACGAACTAGGTGTCGATGTACGAAGATCCAGAAGAAGTGGACTGGTGGATTCCACAAGGTAGAGGGCTGAGTTCAACAAGGAATCTCAGATATCAGGTTCAAAGCTCGAAGAAGCATGATTCGTTGAAGTATACATCATGTCATCTCCCAGTTCCACAACGTTGAGATGTCAGTATCCATTATCTGTCTGAATATACATCGAGTTTCATATCATGACATCATCCCTGACTTCATAGGTCCGACAAGGTTGGGGCTCGACATTGAATCGAAAATGGAAAGAAATGAACCACGTTACATTGCCTAGCTTGCGTACGGCACCGTAGCAGGCTCGAGGGGCAGTCATTACCTGAATTACATTATGCCTGTTCCGCGAAAAATCGAGAGAACGTACGATAATCTCCACAAGGCAGCTTGACAGCATCGGCATCCGTCAAACCAAACAAGCCTACTAACACAGTGAACAGCGGCCCAAAATTACCAGACATCTCACAGCTCCAAGAGGCAACAAGGCGAGCAAGCCTATGGAAATATGAGAACGAACTGATCTCGATTGTGCAGAGTTGTCAATTTTCCAGATGGAGTACCATTGTAACTGAATGAATAAGGATCCGGTGCTGCTGAGGTTGCTCAAGGCGAAGATGAACACATCGACAGCGTTACATCAGGAAGCTGATTCCAGAAGAAATTTACCACATCCCAGAATTCCAAGTATCTCCTATATTCCGTCGCGGAGCAAATCCAAACAGCCTGGTAAGATACGTTCCAGCGGGGATCTGCAGCGCCAGTGCATGGTGTTTCACTAACTGGTTCGTCCGTATCCGCTTCCATGCGTAGTAGCATGCGGAGACATCAGCAGATGTTCCACCAAATTTAATGCTACCTGTAGATCAACACGTCAGCGCATTTTTTGTCGGATTTAACGAAACTGAACTCAGCATATGGGCGTCGCTCCGTTATGATGGAAAGCTTCAGCTGCCGAGCATTGCCGCCATCGAAGAACACCACGCAGCGATTTGAACAGACCACAGAGGCAGTCGAGCCATATCAAACGATTATCATGTCGATGACATGCTGATAGTTGACAGAGACGGAAGATGAAGCAGCAGCTTCATGAAAAGAGGTGCGAAGAAAACTACGAGCTGCGGATTCGAGATATGAAACCGATTTCAACTCAGCAAGTTCACATGAAGAAGCCAAGGAGGAAAGAATCCATCATTGATGAGTTACAACGGAGAAGGTTTGCATGCGGCGGAATACCTTAACAGATCGTCACATCGCATAAGCCGTCAACTCCGTCGAAGCCTTCAAGTCCGAGTCGTCGACTCATTTAGTTTATTCTTCGAATGCTGACGATGACCCATGACTTCAAGTTTATATCGCACTACCGGTTCCTGAAGTTACCAAGAGATCTGAGACATCATCATTGATGATCAGATCCAGATTACCAGCTCCGAAAATGGTCGATTACGTATCATACTAATAAATCACCCGCTCCATGATGTTATCGGTCCCTAACATCCGTCTTCGCCAAAGGAGATAGACGCACACCTTGCGGACGCCAGTGAAAATGGCCGCTGCCGTAGTATCTAGATTCTCAGAGGAAACGTATCGAATGCGCTTTGGCCGGCGCTGTCCAGTGGCTCCACTGAGTTCCTGTTCATCCCACGATCATTCAGCAGCAGTGCGGCTTCACTGATTGTCTTTATCCATAATAGTATCGAAGTTGGCCCTTCTGACGGAGTTCCAGCATTGGGGGATCAGACCATCGACGATTACACAATTTGTTGTCTCGTCATGAAACTGGAATCGACGGAGATTAGCGGTGGATCTCACAAAGGAAGAATGAACTCCAGAGACTTGCATTACAAGACGGATCAGAATTTCTACGGCAAAGAAAGATGAGCGAAGGCCTGATTCAGAGTCAATATTACGCTCATTTCGTCACCACGACCGACAAGAAAATTAGTGACGATCCGTACAACTTCAAGTTGATGCATATCTTAGGTATATTGACAACTCCACCCGACATGCCGCTCGACTGCCAGACAGTAAGAATTAACAAATGCAACCACCACACTTCATCATCATGGGCCTGGCTGCTTAATTGTCATCCTCACGTACATGGGGGCGGATTACTGGTCCCAGACTGCGCTCGACATTCGAAAATGGTATCCGCTTCAAAACTGATCATGCGCTACCCACCTGCAAATGTTCACACTGACTCCTGCAATGGCAATCAGAAATATCATGGCTGTGAAGGCGTTCCAGCCGTCACCCATAGACCGGGAAATCAATTTCCAGACGTTGCTACAACTAAAAGCGGCTATCCTGAAGCTCGATCGACCAGCAAGGTGCTCACACGAGGCCGTACTCCAGCGGACCTTTATCTCCACCTGTTCATTACAAGGGAGCATGCGGGAACGGCTACCGGAGCGCGAGTTTGTTCAAAGATTAGCTGCGTAACCTAGCCACGACCGAGCTGAATGTACGGTAGAGGCCGGAAAACATGTTCAACTCGACCACTGACCGATCTCCGTAGACAACGATGAGCGCCTGCGTTGACGAACACTTCCTGGCTAGGTCAGCAAATCATTCATGATCATGGGCGTTCTCTCGACGACAAACTTACCGTTGAAGGAACTGTTGATTCAGGCACGCAGCATTTATCATCAAACATGGCTACGATCATATTGCCTGTTGCCGATATCGAACCAAGTACCACACCAGCAAAACTGATCTCCATCGGAGACATCGTATTCCGTTGGCCCAGTAGAGCGATCGCCAATATCGCTGATTTGATTGCGTATGTTAGCGACGGCCCACACAACCGGGATATAATGATGTCTCTGGCTGTGCTCGACGTGGCGTTAGAGGAATACGTTATCGAGTATCTACCGCGCATTTCTCTGGGGCACTGTGCCACGTCGGCCATTTATGCGAGTAGTTCACTGATACTGCTGAAGGTGTGGCTTCACTAACGTCATGAAGGGATCACCAGGCACCAGATTACAAACAAACCAATGAATAAAGGAAACAGAAAATCAATCAACTTGGCAGCCATCTGAACTCACCAGAGCAACTGATTGCCAGCGCTATTTAGCGTTCACTGAATTCCACGCATCACCATTACTAGTTTCATAACTGTTAACTGAACGTTATTCGAATTTGTGAATCGAAAACCAGTTTCAAAACAACTAAAATGTAGTAAGACGAGTACTGGTCTGCCACCATGACGGTTACGCAGCGGCTTCCATCCTACGTTAACTACAGGCGAGGAATTGCAACTCATTAATAACTGACCCAAAAATACCACATAGACAGCTCGCTAAACGAACACAACCAGCAAACACAGAGATAACCATGTGAAAACACTAGAGTAGCAACACTATCCACCTGATCGAAATCAGACAAGAGATCTGTCTTCGATATGAAATCCCATAATTCCATCTCCACGAAGGACACTACGTGGAATCCCACGCACTGTTCCACGTACCGTTTTTCAGTCCGCGTCTGAAGAGCGCAGCCACTTAAAGGCGCTCCTTGATCAGTTACTTTGCGGTCATGGAGATCTGATTATTTTCCAGAGCTAAGATTAATCATCGAACAACAATACACTCTCTCTCATGTCTGTCTGTCCTTTCGCACAAATAAGGTTCATCTGCCATTTCGCATGGAGACGAAATATCTGTTTCCGCAACCACTAGGTGCTGGCGAAAACCATATTCGGGTGAAGCTACGACAAGATCTAGTCATCCAACACGACAACAAAGGCTGATGTCAAATATCATGATGATCAAGGCGGTTAACGAGAAGGCAGAAGATAAATTAACGCGCGCAACAAGAAGTATCTTCCGCATTACAGATCCGCAGAACTGTAGCAACGTACTTTTCAATCACGCTCCGGAAGGATTTAGATCATCGTAGTTCTCGGTTGTTGTTCCACTACTGGTTTGATTTTGTCAGATCCAACGGCGTATCGTCATAACGTTACGTCAAAATCGTTTACGAACAGTAATTTCGAGGTTCTGATACCTTGTGATCATTCCGATCACTGACGTGAAGTGCTCTTACGTTTCGTTCCATTTCGAAGATATTTCCACAGTACTTCATTACATTCATTTATCTACCAGTCATGGATGTCATCGATACTTCTACTACCCCACGAATTTCATTAGGTCTTGCACAAAACTCAAAACTTTTCATCGGGTCTATTTGCGAACAATTTCAGACTATCATTTTTCACAAATTGATTTCAGGTCATGATACCAGTCCATTATGCGCGTTCCATAATGGACTGGTATCGCGAGAACGGAGTCGAGTTTGTAGAGAAGGTGATGAATCCTCCAAATTGTTCGCAAATAAGGCCGATTGAAAAGTTTTGGGTTTTGATAAATGCAAAACCTCGGAAGAACAGATTCAAATAGAATTGGGGAAATGTGAGCAGAAGCATCGATGGAACAGTTGTCCAAAATCTAATGAGGAACATCAAGAAGAAAGTGCGTGACCTGGCAAAGTAAATGAATAACTTAATAAATGTTACTGTCTTGAAATTGGAAATATCTTCGAAAATGGAACGTGAAAACGTAAGAAACTTCACGTCAATGGTCAGGAGGAATGATCACAAAGGTTATCAAATTTTCAAAAATTACTGTTCATACTTTGTTTTGACGTAACGTTACATTGGTTTAACGATACACCGTTGGATCGAGCAAATCAAAACAAGCGTAGTAGTGGAACAACAACCGAAAACTACGGCAGTCTAAAAGAATCCTTCGAATCTCCAGGCGTGATTTGGCGAAAAAGTGCATTGCGCCGCACAGTACAGTTCTGCGAATCTGTATGCGGGAAGATACTTCTTGTTGCACGCGTTAATTTCCGGCTGGTCCATCGTTCTATATACCTTCTCGTTAACCACCCTTCTCGCTGATCGTCACTCGATATATTTGACATCAACGCTTATCCGGTCCCCTGTTAGTCGTGTTGGACTATCGTAAACTAGATCTTGTCATGCATCATAACCATGATGTCGTGCTTCGCCCGAAATATGGTTTTCACCAGCACCTTTAGTGAAGTTTGCAGAAGCAGATAATTTCTCATCTCCATGCGAAGCGCTAGGAGTGAACAGTAATTTTATTGCAAGGACGAATAGACATGAAGAGAAAGTGTAGTGATAGTTCCGTATTCCGTGAGAAATTATCTGCTTCTGCAAACTTCATCAAAGATCGTTACTTCCACGCTGGGAAGAATACAAAAAATAACAATCAAAGAGCACCTTTAGGGTAACTGCCTGCTCTTCAAACACAGACTGTATCAATTGTCGCTGTTACGTAGAGAAACAATTAGAATCCAAATTCCATGAATTTATTCCTTCGGTGGAGATAAATTATAAAATTCCTGCGAAAACAAATCTCTTAATACAATTTCAATCAAGGTGGATGAATTGTTGCTTACTTCTAGTGTTTCTAATTTTATGGTTATCTCTCGCAACTGTTTACTGGTTGAATGTTCGTTTATGCTTGAAGCCTGTCTATGGTAATTTTTCTAGGTCAGTTGTGTAAATAAAGTTACGAAATTCCTCACCTGTAGGTTAGCAGTAAGGATGGTAATCATGGATTGCTTTCAGGTTCCAAAACCGCCTGCACCTTTCCGTCTAGATTAAGTACAATATTTCATAATTGATCTTCAGTTCAATACTCGTACGAGATCTCTTACCTACATTTAGTTGTTTAAGCTAGTTTTCGATTCTAAATTCAGGTAAATTCATGTTCAATTAACAAAGTTCATAAACTAGTAATAAGTGATAAATGAAATTCAAGTAGACACTAAATAGCACTAACTTTAATCAATTTGCTTCTGAACGAGTTCGAGATGGCTGCCAAGTTGTTGATTTTTCTGTTTTCCTTTATTCATTGGTTTGTTTATGTCTAGAGGTGCTGGTGATCCCCTTCGCGAGCGTTGGGTATGGCCACACAGTACAGCAGTATCGAGTGAGGCTACTCACGCTTAAATAGCCGACGTGGCGCAGTTAACACTCCCCCCCGAAATGCGCGATGGATGCTCCGATAGCGTATTCACTCTAACGCCTACGTCGAGCACAGCCAACGAAACTGCAGGGCGCTCGTATATCCCGGTTGTTGTCTGAACCGTCGCCCAACGTACCTGTCCATCAGCAGCTTGATGTGTAGCGATCACTCTACCTTTAGGCCAACAGTTTCGAGGAAGCTTCGGGTCGACAATAACTACGATGTCTCCGATGGAGATCGGTTTAACTGGTGTGAACCACTTGGTTCGACGCGTGATAGTAGGCATATAGTCACGTAGCCACTGTTTACAGTATTGGTCAGCCATGATCTGCGACTGAATCCAACAGTTCCTTCGCAGTACAGGACTGTCGTCGAAGGGTACCCATGATCGCAGACCGTTTGCTGACCCTAGCAGGAAGTGGTTCGGCGTCAACACGGGCGACTCATCGTTGTCTACGGGAAGATCGGTCAATGGTCGAGAGTTAATTATGTTTTCAACCTCTACCATCGCATTCAGTAGCACTTCGTCGGTTGGTAATCTGCTAGGTTGCACCTTGGTAAGGTTTCGCTTCACGCTTCCGATTAGCCGTTCCCATGCTCCACCCATATGTGGTGAAACAGGTGGAATAAAGGTCCACTGGGTACGACTCATGGTGAACTCCCTTGCTAGTTTGTCCCGATCGAGCTTCAGGATAGCCGCTTTTAGTTCCTTGCTGGCACCTTGGAAATTGGTTCCCGGTCACTATAGATGACAGCTGGAACACCCCTTCTAGCCATGATGTATCTGATTGCCATTACGCAGGAGTCGGTGGTCAGTGTGTGAACGATTTGTAGGTGGATGGCGCATGTGGTCAGACAAGTTGCGAGGACCCCCCACCGTTTTTTCTGAATGTCGGCCCACCGTAACTAGAATGGGACCAAAGTAATCCACCCCCATGTACGTGAAAGGATGACTGAATGCAGCCAGACGTGATGATGGGAGATCGGCCATTATTGGTGGTTGCGGTTTTGCTTGTTGGTTCTTGCAATGCTGGCAGTTTCTTCGAACGGCATGGTAGGTCGCCTTCAGCCGAGATATACGGTAGCGTTGTAAAAGCTCGTTAATAATCGTCGCATGGTTCTGGTGTTGTAAACGTTCATGTGTGTCCGTGACGATCAGCCGTGTGACTTGATGGTGTCGAGGAAGAATGATGGAGTTCCGTCGCGTCGCGCTCTGCAAATACACATGCCTTTGTGCGACCTCGAACTCGAGCAACACCGTTTACGATCAAGAAAGCACAGCGAAAGAGCGGGTTGTTTCCAGAAGGATCCTCCCTTGTGGACACTTAATATCGTAACCCGCTGCCAGAATGGCGATCTCGTCTGCAAAACCTTCTAACTGTGCTAGACGAAATAGGTAATTTTCAGCTTTAGCCAATTCTTGCTGGTTCAGTGACCCACTGACGCGCTGAACCTTTGTGAGAGATCGTTTCAGGTTGTCAATATACCTAAAGATGTACGCTGTGCGACGAAGGAGAGCAATCCAACTTGAGAAGTTGTACGGATCGATCACTGGTTTTCTTGTCGATTCGTGGAGCAGTAAGCGTGGGCGTAGCTCTTCATCGGTGACTTTTCTGAAAATCGATGAGACCAACCACTCATTTCTTGCCGTAGAAATTCTGATCCCGTAAACCAGCGACTGTCTGCAGATAAGTCTGGAGTTCGTGCCCACTTCGTTCCATCATCGGCAACGTACTGCTTCGTAGGGATCCACCGCCATTCACTAATCTCCGTCGATTCTAGGATTTTGCTGACCCGAAAGGCAACAAATTGGCTGTATCGTCGATGGTCTGATCCTAGCCAGCAGAGCACATCCTTGGAGTCCGTCCAGAAGAACCGCTTCGATACTATTATGGATAAAGACATCAGAATAGTGTCCGCAAGCCGCACACCAAGTAGTGCTGCTTGGAGCTCAGATCGTGGGATAGACAGGAACTTCAGTGGAGCCACTCTAGTTTTAGCACCGGCCAAAGCGCATTCGATTACGTTTCCCTCCTGAAATCTAAGGTATACTACAGCAGCGAAGCCATTTTCACTGGCGTCCACAAAGGTGTGCATCTCTATCTCAGCTTGAACGGATGTTAGGGACCGATAACATCGCGGAACTTCGACGGATCTCATTTGTGGAAATACTGCCAGCCATGTCAGCCATTTTTCGAACTGAGCATCTTGGATCTGATCATCCCAGCCAATTGATGTCCTCCAAATCTCTTGAAGTAACACTTTCAGGAACATCAGTAGGTGCGATATAAACCCCAAAGGATCATAGATCATCATCAGCATTCGAAGAACCTCTCGCTTTGTGGGTCGACGACTTCCGGACAGAAGAGCTTCGTCGTACCGGGTTGACAACTTATACGTGTAACGATCTGTTAAGGTATTCCACCACATACCGAGCACTTTCTCCGTTGTAGCTTCCTCGCCAATATTAAGGTTCTTTCCTCCTTGGCTTCTCCTTTAAGCGTAGCTTGAACCCTTTGGAGTTGGAAATCCAGTTTCGTATCTCGAATCCACCTAGCTCATGGATTTTCTTCACCTCTTTCGCAAGCTTCACTGCTTCGTCTTCCGTCTCTGTGCTTATCAGCATGTCATCGACGTAATGTCGTTTAATTATGGCGTCGACTGCCTCTGGATGGTCCTGTTCAAATCGCTTCGCATTGGTGTTCTTGACGTGCTGTGCAATGCTCGGCGAGCAACAGGCTCCACATGTCATAACCTGAACGACGTATATGCTGGGTTCAGTTTCGTTTTCATCCGACCAAAAAATGCGCTGACAGTGTTGGTCTACAGGTAGCATTAGAATTTGGTGGAACATCTCTCTGATGTCTCCGCATACTGCCACCTTGAATTCTCTGAAGCGGATTAGTACGGACGGAGAACCGAGTTGAGTGAAACACCATGCACTGTGGCTGCAGCGTCCCATACTAGACGTATCTTACCCGGTTTGTTTGGATTTATCACGACGAATATAGGAAGATACCAAATTCTAGGATGTGTTTCAAGAATTTCTTCTGGAGTCAGCTTCCTGATGTAGCCTTTGTCGATGTGTTCCTGCATCTTCGCCTTGAGCGCCTCAGCTAGCACCGGATCCTTATTCATTCGGTTTTGTAGACACTTCCATCGCCGGAGAGCCATTGCTCTACTGTCCGGGAGTCGGACGTTCTCGTATTTCCATAAAAGACCGCACTCGTAGCGATTACTCTTGAGGCTGGTGAGAGATTCTAGTAATTTTTGAGCCCGCTGTTCTTCCTGTGGTAGTAGAAGCTTGTTTGGTTTGACAATGCCGATGCTGTCAAGCGCGAAGTAAGATTTCATTGCCTTGTGGAGATTATCATCGTTCTCTCGATTACACTCGCAGGTTTGGGCACTGTGGTGATTCAGGTAGCCGACTGCCTCTTCGAAGCCTGTACAGTTGCCGTACACCGTCCAACCCAAACGAGTCTTAACGGCGATTGGTTCATTTTGCTTTCCCTCCCGACTTTTGATTCCATGTCCGAGCTTAGCATTGTCCAGACCTATGAGAATCCGAGGACTGATGTCATGATATGCTTCGAGTGGTATTCCAGACAGATGTGGATACTTGTTTTGCATCTCGGATAGCACCAGCGTTTGCGAGTGAATTTGTAGAGATGACATGGTGTATACTCCAGACAGATCGTACTTCTTCAAGCTTTGAAGACCTGATATCTGAAGATCCACTTGTTGAGACTCATTTTCTACCTTGTGGGTTCCACCAGTCCACTTCAAACACAAGGACTTCTTCGGCCCTTCGACACCTAGTTCGTTGGCCAAGTCTTGTTCCAACAGAGTTAGCTCGGATCCATCGTCGATGAACGCGTAGGTTCGTATTGTCTTTTTCGGCCCATAGAGCACAACTGGAACGATACGGAATAGCACTGCCGACTGGCCTTGGTGGACGTTACAACTCGGCTCTGGTCCCTTTGGTTCTGACGGAGAAATAGTAGAAAGTTCCGGCGTCAATGCTTTAGAATCTTGATGCTTCTCCGGATTGTGGAGTAGGGGATGATGCAGGAATGTACATCCGTTAGTACCGCACTTCTTCTGTGCCTTGCAGAAACCGTTATGCTTTCGAAGACACTTGCGGCAGAGTTTACACTCTTTCACCGTGGCCCATTTCGAATCGTAGCTGAAACCCTCAAATCTGTTACATTTTGCAACTGTCGGACAACTCCCTTTACACACTACGCACTGATTCTTCGAAACGGACGGTTCCGATTTGCTGGACCCTTCGATCGCTTTTACACTGCTTGGATCTGATTCGGAATGGAAGTTAAGAAATCCGTCCTTCTTGGTGATTCGGCTTTGTTGATCCCGTCCTGTATCCACCATAACAGCACTTGCATCTTCCGCTACTGTATAAAGCCAAGCACTGAACGTGGCGAGATTAGGGTGTGACATATTCCGAACAAGTCTCGCCCAGTCTAGTCGTAAAGATGACGGTAACCGCTCTACTAGCTCGCATCGGAGGGATGCGTTGAAAATAAAGTCGTCGACTTCACATGCTTTGATTGTAGCAACCATATTCTTCACCGTTAACGCAAAATTCACAACAGTTTCAAGTTTCTCCATGTTTGGCGAAGGTAGACTCCTTATCTTCTTAACGATCGACTGTACGATTGCTTCTGGGCGGCCGTAGAGCATCTTCAGAGTGGATAACACGTCTGCTACGCTCGACGGATGAAGTAGCTCGCATCGCACTGCCTCCAGCGCCTTTCCTTTCAGACACCTACGCAGTCTCAGTATATTCTCCTCATTCGTAAATCCGCACATCTGGGTAGATGAGTTGAAAATGGCGTAGAATAGAGGCCACTCTTCCAGTAGTCCACTAAACTCGGGTAAATCCTTAGACACCACCTGTCGAGCAGCGATTTGGCTTTGATTAAGAATACAAATTGTCTCTTCTGGAATTCTGGCTGACGAGCCTGAGTCTCGGAAGCTCCGATCGAATCGTAGTCGAACGCTGACCTGGAATGAATTGGTTGTTTTCCTCTAGGGTACCTGGATTCATCGAAGGAACGAAAGATGGTCTGGCTCCACACTGTTGCTGCATTTGCTGGCGATAATACAAATCGTATCGCGGATCATCGATCCGCAAGCTAGGGTTCGGTTCCGGTGCGTACGAAGCTCTCGTGCCAGCCTCTGGTTCTCGTACTTCTTGACGACGCTGGGAAAAGCGAATGTTTGGCCTCGTCGCTGGCATGAACGAAGTCTCAAAGTGGAGATGGGGTTCGTTCAATTGCTGGCGATGATCTACTGATGAAATTGGTTCGAACTGTACCCGAGGGGCAATCGAGGTGGACTGCGGATGTGCAGTAATCCGACGCCGAGAATCTTGCATGAAAGGATTGTACAGAGAATCACGATTTGGTGGTTGTCCAAATGGCTGGTTTATTTGACGGACACGTTGCGAAGTTAAAATACTCGTATGGCCATGATCGAACTGATTATTGCGAAGAATTGCTAGATTTTGCTGACGTTGGACATCCGGAGCTTGGTGCTCCTCGGGCTTTTCCGACTGGTTCGGTGTTTTCCCATCTGCCTCATCTACCGCTAATCCGGAATCTTCACCTTGACGTTCGGTCTCGGCTAACCACTGCTCAATCTTACTCGCGTTGTCTTCGGCGTCTTCAGCTTCTGTTGATATCTCGCTCTCGTACTCCTTTAACAATTGATATTTCCGTTCGAGGTACCGCTTCTCTAAGTCAAACTCCTCTTTTAGCTTCTTCATCTCGAGCTCTTTCATCCTTTTCGTTCCACTGCTTTTAGAGGTGGCTTTGCTCTTTGACCGTAATGATGTAGTTTTCCTTGGGAGTGGATTGATTTGCTGCTGTTCGGTTGTCGTATTGGTGAAACTGGTGGGGGGAATGTGTGTGAACTTACAGTTTGGGTAGGCCCAGCTAACGATGGCAATTTCTTCCGAAACATTCACACACTCGAAATGGAACCACCGATCGCAACCATCACACTGCACCATCTCTTCGTTATCACGCTCTTCACACAACCGACACTGGTAATCATGAACTCTCCGCGCGTCGCGTAACGGGTTCCTCCTGA
The DNA here is from genome assembly GCA_034211315.2 of Aedes japonicus. Taxonomy (NCBI): domain Eukaryota; kingdom Metazoa; phylum Arthropoda; class Insecta; order Diptera; family Culicidae; genus Aedes; species Aedes japonicus. The sequence continues at coordinate 5,771 of JASCZW010008649.1, read as the reverse complement.
TCGTATTCGTATTACCAGGATTAATTTGACCGACATCACCAGCGTTTATATTGACATTTGGCCCAGAACCTTGGGGCGTATTTATATTGGCAACGTCAGCATTTACCTGTTTACCGGTGCTAGAAGGGGATACAGAGACTAATGGTTCTGCTTCAAAACGGACTTCAGACGGACCATCCGACCTCTTCGACATTGTAGAAGAATTTTATAAGTTGTTACGTAGAGAAACAATTAGAATCCAAATTCCATGAATTTATTCCTTCGGTGGAGATAAATTATAAAATTCCTGCGAAAACAAATCTCTTAATACAATTTCAATCAAGGTGGATGAATTGTTGCTTACTTCTAGTGTTTCTAATTTTATGGTTATCTCTCGCAACTGTTTACTGGTTGAATGTTCGTTTATGCTTGAAGCCTGTCTATGGTAATTTTTCTAGGTCTGTTGTGTAAATAAAGTTACGAAATTCCTCACCTGTAGGTTAGCAGTAAGGATGGTAATCATGGATTGCTTTCAGGTTCCAAAACCGCCTGCACCTTTCCGTCTAGATTAAGTACAATATTTCATAATTGATCTTCAGTTCAATACTCGTACGAGATCTCTTACCTACATTTAGTTGTTTAAGCTAGTTTTCGATTCTAAATACAGGTAAATTCATGTTCAATTAACAAAGTTCATAAACTAGTAATCTGTATATATAAAACAGAGTGGCATACGTAAGACCGCGCATAACTCGAGAAAGGATCGTCCGATCTAAGTTGCCTTTCTTGTGTTCTATTCGGCTACGCCCAAGGAACATTTATAAAAGAAGAAAGTTGGACAAATATAAAGGAAAATGAAAACTTTGAAAATGATAGATTTTCAATATGTAGATACAGGGGATGGACAAAATGATCGGAACAGGCAAATTATTGATCAAATTAGAGTGCTCTAACTTCATGATATATTATCCAATTTAGTTTCGTCAAACAGAATTCGACTCGAAAATTAATGTAATTTTATATCTTGGCAACATAATCTGCCTTGGCCTCCGGACACCCGAGTTGTTCCGGGTTTCCGGAGAGGCTTTCTCACATGTTGAATTTGTGATGAGATTTTGTACAACATGCCGTTGTGAAACAATTTGTTTTAGTAAACACACCTGAAAACAATATATTTATCAAGCAAATGGAATATTGATTACAAGAATTGGTCTTCAATTGACTGAGATAAAGACATTTCCTTGAAACAGGTTCTGATAAAGGGTCCTGGATGCGGTTGTTGGTTTACTCCTTATTTTACTCAAAACATGTCACATGGCAGCTTTTTCGTCTTGGTTTTTCATCACAAACCTTATTATAAACTTGAAGTGGATCATATTGGCCACTCGCGGAACCACCAGAACATCCCCGGGGGAACCTTTAGTAGATTTATCCCAAAACATGACGTGCGACAGCTCTATCTTCATGATTTTTCAAAAATATGATATTGATAAACTTCAGAAGGCCATTGGATATATTGACACTCTCGGCACCACCGGAACGTCCCGGGAACCTGTCGTAGAAGCCATTAACGATTTTACTCCAAAACATGTCGTGCGGCAGCTCTATGTTCATGGTTTTTTTTTTTAATAATTATGATTTTGATAGACTTGAAAAAAACATTGGCTACATTGGCTACTCCCGGAACATTTTTGGAGGAACCTATAGTAGCCCAAGTAACAATTTTGGTTTTATACAGGTTCTGAAGAGCATGAATTAGACTTCAAGAATGCTATAAATCCATGATAAAACCAGCAATGTTCCTTGGGAGGGATCAATTACGATTTTATCATAAAACATGGACTATTAGATTCACGCGTTAGCCTGATCCAGCTTCTCTGAGGGTCAATTCATTTAGCTTTGGTTCGGATAAGCAAGCTATAGTTCGATTGAGTATAGGGAAGAGTGGGTTTTGTTAGTAGACAGTTGGTCCTCCATCCCCTTCCAGGAAGACTTCAATCCGCCTGGGAAAAGAGCAGTAGAGGATTTGGATGACGTCCAGTAGTATTCCAAGGGCAATGGCCAGCTATGTTACCGAGATATAAAACTACATTAATTTTCCAATCGAATGTTTCTTGGCGGAATTAAATCGGATAACATTTTGTGAAGTTTGAACACTACAAAGCTGATCCTCTGTATATATGGTATGGTTTTTTTTAAATTGTTTTGATCCAGGTTACCCTCACATGGATCGTAGATGACAATGATAGTCCACCTGCTAAAGTGCAATTTCACAGGAGTCCTTATTATTCTGCAGTTGGTACAGTTTATGCTGCATTCTAATTACTTTTTGAGCGTTCATTATTAAACTTTGAATAAAGTGTACTATTCGTGAACGATCACTCAAGTGAAGCTCAGCGTGATTTATATAATTTCGAAGATATTTGTGCAATCGGTGAGGTACTGCATTCAATTTGGTAGCCGTAATATGTCTGAACTGACGAAAAATCAAAACAATCCGAATAAGTGCTTTAGTCTTTTTGCACTATTTTCCGACTTTTCTACGCACACGATTAAATCAGCGGATGAAATCAACGCTTGCCTTAAGCTTTCATATTTGTGGCAACCCGCATAATCACAAACCATTCCTGGACCATTTCCCTCATTGTTGACGACCGTTTCCGTTATTGTTACGACATTTACCCTTATAGTTGATAACTATAAACTAACAATCTCCTATACAGTTTTAACAATATGTCAGATGGTAAATGACCAAATAACAATATGCTGAATAGGCGGTTAAGTTAGGTTACCATAAAATAATGGCAATTTTCACGAACAAAATTTTGGCTGTACTCTATGCCAAAAAGTTAATATATAATCCAGACCGAGTGCAGACAATAAAAGACCTTTCAATGACAATATGGCAAACATTAACGATATGTGTTAATGTAGACGTTGTATGGTAAAAATGAGATTAAACTATGCGATATAAATAACATAAAATGTGACAATATATCTTACATTCGAAATACGAGTTTTGACTATATAGCAAATTGTTTTTTGTTATGCGGGAATATGCTACAATTGGCGAAAAAGATGCGAATTGCCTTGCAAAACGATCCGTCTCCGAGATTTTCTCGACTCAATTGCTGGCGATTGGCAATGGAGAAGTACCAGTCGACGTTCCCTCCGAATTTCTGTCATTTCACAATGACGAAAGAGGAACTCATTACGAGTGTTTTTTTTTTCCAAAACATTATCCAGAATTATAAGAACCATGATTGGTTTAGTACAGGTGGATGTCGATGATTTAAATTTCGTAATCTGTTATCGATCGTAATGAACAATAATAGAATTGAGGAGACAAACAGGCTTGCAATTACATAAAAAAAAGTAAATCATGAATGCTTAGAACTATGTAAATCATAAAACCAAATTAAGCGGAACAAAGTTCGCCGGGTCAGCTAGTAAGTGATAAATGAAATTCAATTAGACACTGGATAGCACTAACTTTAATCAATTTGCTTCTGAACGATTTCGAGATGGCTGCCAAGTTGTTGATTTTTCTGTTTTCCTTTATTCATTGGTTTGTTTATGTCTAGAGGTGCTGGTGATCCCCTTCGCGAGCGTTGGGTATGGCCACACAGTACAGCAGTATCGAGTGGGGCTACTCACGCTTAAATAGCCGACGTGGCGCAGTTAACAGTCGCTTTGGCATAGCATCTTTCCCAGATACCTCTTCGCCGGTTGGCCAGTTCCACCAACCTCACGGTTCAAGGCGTGAAACGATGAGTTCACGTTGCCCCCGGTCTTCCTCTTCAGCTTCTCATGTACTTAACGGTTTCGCAGTACTGTCGGGCGACGGAAACCAAGCTTCCATTTGCCGCTCTCGCCTTTCTCCAAAAGCGAGAGAATGTTGAAAATGCCAGATCGGCTACATTCGGCGGACTAAAAGCGCTTCACGGTGTCCAACTTCTCCACTCCAAGACCCTGTAGGTTGAGCTGGCAGTACAAACAAATCATCGAACAGTTTTGCCGTGGCTGCTGCAAGTCAACTGATAACGCTGTCGTTTTTTGTTCTGTACACTACAGGGTTTCTAGTCTTTGTATCCGCGCCTTTACCGACTGAGCTAAGGGAGGGAGGCGGACACTCTGGGGAATCAAAATATGTTACAACTAAAGTTCAATGTTGCAAAGAACCTTAGGAAGCATAAATTGTTGAAGTTTGCCGAGAATTTTGTGATTTGGCAAGCAAACGGAACGTGCAGAAGATGCAGCAGCTTTTGTGACAACTATGCATAATACTATGCATAGACAGGAGACTTTTCGTGTCATCGAATACCATGAATAGAAAGATGAATTTGGAATAATATCTTTAAAGGTGAAAGATATTATGACCATTCCTGAAGTCACATAATTGTTCTACAATTTCATGTTGAGATTTCCTCCAAAGGTACCCCAAATAAACAGGAGCAGCGCCCGATTGAGAGAGTACTGGGTATGAAGCAGAATAGTAACCATCCTAAAATGATCAGAACAGTTGAGGAAATGAAGAATACAAAGGTATTAACTTAAAGCTGACCACTTTGAAATGAGGGAGTTTATATAGGACACATCAAATAACACATCGGCTGAAAAGTTCCAGGTTTAACGGTAAAAACAATTTTCGGTTTGTAACATAGTGTCCTTCCAGAACGATATACTTACTCCAGCGTTTCTCAAACATTTATATTTTCTTCTAGTGGAACGATTAATTTTTGACCTCAATATAGGCGTTGTTTCGTGGATTACCTCTTGATTCAAGCGTTACCTCATTCTAGCGAGTGAACAGCCACTGGGGGCCGTAATTCGTGTAATTTAGCCATGATAGACTTTGACTTGTGATACGGAGTGCTGTCTTGGTGAAAAAGCACTGTTTTCTTCTTCGAATTTTGGGAAACATGGAAACATGGAAACAGCTTTCTCATGGACAAATGTTCATCAAAATCAAGCTCACGCAATCCTTTGATATCTTCAAAGTGTCAGCTATCACCTGCACTTCAGTTTACGGTTTGCCAAAACGACTTTTTGGGCTTTTTTTAATATTTTCCAGTGTAACCACCTCTTTTGGCCGACCAGACCGTGGCGCATCGTCGATGTCCTTTTCTACCGCGTTTAAACTCAGCATACCAGTCAATGATGGTAGATTTTCCTGGTGCAGAGTTTGGATAACACTTATCACGCCAAGGCTTTGCTTCAATGGTATGTTTTCCCATAAAAACAAAACTCTTTTATCCATTGTCTTGTAAATAATATAGGTAGCGTGACTAAAGCCACTGTAGCTTCTGAACTATTGCTCGGAATGCCGTGAAATTTTCATAAATGCTTAAATCTTTTGAAGGATGGTACTTTCTAAGTATTCATTTTTTGAATCCTAGAGGGTTTGAGCTGTTTAGTGTTATTTGTTACTAGAAATTAGAAGAAAAATTAGTATTAGCAAGATAAACAAAGGTAGTTGGAATTAAATGGAAAATACTAATTTTTCTTCTAATTTCTAGTTATTTCCGTGAGAAAAGGGGAAATACTCATGTTGGTGCGACATTTTTGACGCTCACTGTAGTCCAAACCAAAATTTTTATTACGCTATCTAATTTTTTCACAAATATACGGATTTTTGAAATTGGTAAGTCCAAAAACGACTATTATACCTTCAAAATTCTAAATTTTATAAACATGAAACTTTATTCTCATATGCTCAACCACAACACCGGGGTTGCTCCTAGCTCTGCTCGAATATTTTCCAGGAATCAAAACTGTAGATCTTAAAGAAA
>JASCZW010008648.1:0-48564 GCA_034211315.2 Aedes japonicus | reverse complement strand
AAATAAAGCAAGCCTTATACTGAAATGCTGAAAACAGCTTTAGAGTTCCTTTACTAGGTGTCGTTGGAAGCATCCAAATATTGCATGTAAAGCTTTCATGGGAAAATTCTTTTCTCTACCAATCAATTTGATTAAGGCACATCAGGATTGAAAACCGAGTTGATATACAAAATAAAAAATTAATAATATTTTCGGGTATTATTAACATTGATTGAGAAGCGAACGATTCAGTTTTCGATGTTCCGAACTAGTTTCTCGAATCAGAAACCCACAATAGTGAGCCATCATTGCTTTATCCCAAAACCCTTGATAACGACGACGACAAGTGGATTGTTTCATCCAACAGCATTTTTGTTTTCCGATTCCCGTATAGTTTTTTTTTTCTCAATAAATGAAGGCTAAAGCGTCCACAGTGCCCTTTGTCGTGGCGCTTGCCAGCCATTTTTTTTTTCTTGTAGCTCCAATTTTCGACAGTAAGTAAATGCGCCTAATCGCAATAACTATAGCCAACTGAATGACGATCTGCAATATTCTTTCTCTTCTCGGTGCCAAGGTTTTTCCCCTTTTTTGTAAAGTCTTCACACACACACACACACACACACACACACACACACACACACACACACACACACACACACACACACACACACACACACACACACACACACACACCAATTAAAAGGCCATAGCTCATTAAAAAAACTAATTCGAAGACAGGAACGTTCTATATATGTCCAGGGTCCCAAGATATAGCTTATACGGGAGATTTACTCACACAAAAGTGCCACGTATAGAGACAATTCTGATCTTCTGTTCTTTAATCAAAAGGCCCTGCTGAACAAATGTGTCATAGACTAAAACCATTCATTTGGTCTGGACCCATTTTTCGAAGACAGAAGTCTTCTGTTTTATCCAGAACGGCTGTTAAAGAAAACACGTTCTTTTTACATCAGGTGCTCCTGCATCAAAATATTAAGGGACAATCTACATGTGCTGTACAAATACAGCGTTCAAAGCTTTGGATTTGGACGACAAATGAAAAGCGGTGAAGGCGAAAAAACTTTGTGCTCGCTGTCTCACCTCGCTTGCAACGTGGCCGTGTAAAGGGGATGTTTGTGGAATCAACGACTGCCCTAAGCGACATTACCGTTTACTCCATATTCATACAACGGCGGTGGTGAGGACAAATAGTGCAGTTGTAACCGTTCTTCCTGTTCTATGTACGGTAAAAAACGGGCAGCTTAATTCCCATGCATTCTTCGATGAAGGATCATCGGTGACACTCGTAGAACAGAACATCGCAGAATCCCTCGGAGTCAACGGCGAGGTGGAAACGCTTCGTATAGAATGGACTGGAGGCGTCAACAAGGCTATTGCCGGAGCAGAAGTCGTAACGACGGACATATCCGAAGTTGGCGGGAGCAAGCGTTACAAACTTTCGGAAGGGTATACTGTTGACCTTGGCTTACCACAACAGACCATGGACTATGCAGAACTCGTTACACGATTCGCACACCTCAACAAACTCCCAAAGTTACAGGTCCGCTGTGCCAGGAATCCTCATAGGACAGAGCCTCAAGCCAGCACGCTGCATAGACAGCTCCACCTATATACTGAGCCGAGAATCGTGGATCTTCACGAGCACGTTCGGCATTTTTCGTCGAGAGTCTACGATGTTTGCCGTTGTACTAGCGATGAAAGGAGTGCGAAGAAGAGCTTACAACATCTTGGATGAAACTACGCGCCGTATCACCAGCGGGAAAGTTCGAGATAGGGCTTCGTTTAGTTAAGTATGACTACTATCGAGTTCCTTGACAGCCGATCGATGGCAGAACGACGCTTCGTGCGTCTCGAGAAAGCATCTTAGACCCAGAGTCCGCTGTACTCTATGATAGCGTGCATGCAATGCAAATAGCTGGACTTCAGGATCGGAATGGTTATCGTCAACGTGAATAAAACCTGACGTCGTACGTTGCGTATTCCTTGGGCTACTTATCAGGGAACCAAACTTATGACACCGTTACTATCCCTAGACTGTTTGCGTATCGTGGAGCGTGAAGTAGCAGTATCAGCAGATGCAGCGGTTACATATTTCCGCATCATAGACCAAGGGCAGATTCGGATTTCTGTTGTTTCGTCGAAAACAAAAGTCACGCCGCTTCGGGGACATTCAATCAAACGGTTGAAATTGATGACTGCCTTGCTGCGGAGCTCACTTACGTAGAACAATTGAGGAAAACCACAGACTGAAGGTGAAGAAAATGTGTTTCTGGGGTGACTCGTCAACGGTTTGTTCGTGGATTCAGAGTCGAGGAAATATAAGGTCTTCGAGCATCAATGAATAGCAGTGGGTTTCGACAAAGGTCAACGTTGCAGATGAAAGCACTCACGCTCAAAGGTAAATTAAAAGGAGCTGTCAATAATAGTTACACTGACTTGAGAGGTTTGGTGCTTCATATATACATTTTCGAAGCTGTTCTGGATAATTTTGTCGATGGTAATAGCACAGAGAACAAACATCCAGGCTCTAACATTTTTTTTCCCAATTTAAGGGTCGCCCACAATTGATACGTTGCGGACGCGTTGACGTAAATTTGACAGGAAACGTATGGGAAAACTGTCAAATTCACGCAAACGCATCCGCAACGTATCAATTGTGGGCCAGCCATTACTTTGTAAATTTTCCAAAGCAAACCGTTGGAAAATCAGCGCTCCCTAGTCTAGGTTTCACCAAACTAAAATTGACAGCCTATCAAATCTCAAGGGTGCAAATTAAGCTACATTGAAACAACGTATGAAATATGCATACCAAAATATGATCGTAACCCCTGGAAATTTATTTACATTTGAAATGTCATCCTAGTTACCGAGGGAATCCAGTTGCTGTACAATAAAAGACAAATGTGTGCAAGATACCGCGAAAATACTCAAAGAAGAGTGAACTCTGCCTAGCTTGCCAATAATAGGTAAATCCTGCAAACTTACTTTCAACTTTGTTCCTTGCATGTTCCATCCTGGCAAGAATAAAACACAGATTTAGCACAGAGCTCTACTCACACAGAACCATACAAAATATTTTCCATTTAGAATTAGGCTTTCGAGTCTACCCAATCAGTGGAGCACCGCACAATTGTTCAACACGTTCGAACCGGGTAATGTGGTCGATAAGAAAACCCCTTAATGGACACGGAATTGTGGCGCATCCTTCCTGGAACGGACTAACTTTAATACGTCACCACTCTAGTGATTTCCATGCATGCGCCCTCACACACCCAAACACACATGTCCGAGACAGCTGCCGACTGGCTTGCGAAAATAAACACGCCCCGCCGTTCCTACCACGTTTTGATTCCTAGTTGAGGCTTCCCCAACAACAAGGCTCCTATACGGCTCTCCATTCTACTTTCCCAATTTTCCTCCAAGCTGCTCTCTGGGTTAGGGTCAATGAAAGTGTCTGTATGGTTCAAACTCGATACGTTTCAGGCGAAAGGTTCGGTGATGGCCTTGGGAGGGAGCATGCGTCTAGCCGTTGCGTATCGGGAATGCGATGCGGGCGCCACTCGGTGGTGAGTTTCAGAACTGTCTGCCGACTCGATAAGATTCAAAACAAAACACATGACAATGACGAGCGTTCCGACCGTTCAGTCTATCAGTGACCGCACACCGGTAACGACGGTTCGACAACGCGAGTGCAGCTGCAGTGTTTCACTTCCGGTTGGTTGTTTCAGTGTTGGCTGAACGTCCATTCGTATCGGATGGTTTCCAAAGGATAATTTATCGTACAAATTTATTGCCCCAACCAATGTAGATTTCCGTCCCCGCCTGCTTGGATGTCAGTGGTGTGTGATAAGGTGCTAGTGCTCGTTAAAATTGCTCCGTTATTAATCGGTGTTCTATTTCGGCCATTCAACGGTTGTTGGGAAGAGGCAATAAAATTCCTCTTTTCCAGTTCCTCGCGAGTGATTTCAAGTGGTTGTGTAAATAACTGTGATCCGTCCGGTCTGCACAAAATATGGCTCAACGGACCAATGGAAACGGCGAATCAGTAGATTCGTAATCATCATCATCATCCATCATCTTCCGCGTTGTGCTTAGTTTGCATTTGCTGTGGGGAGTGTGCTTAATTGTGATAAATAAATGCGTATGCAATAGTTCCGTTGTTGTTTGCCCGAGATGTTATCCAATATGAGTAGTGCTAGTGAATTTCATCCTGAACGTGCCAACGGAATCGGAAATGTGTCTGCCATTGATCAGGTTGACGTCTTCGAGTGGAACAGTAACGAGACGGCCATCGGAGGCAATAATGTGACTAATTCCGGAAACTTGTCCGCGTTCGGTGGGTTGTTTCCCTCGTCCTACCCCAAGCCAACGACGCCGCCGACGTCGGCAACGACTCTGGCCCACCTGCTTGATACGGGCCGGGTCCAGATTCCCCTGTACAGTGTTATCTTTCTGTTGGCCGTGATAGGCAACTCGTTGGTTATTCTCACCCTGGTTCAGAACAAGCGGATGCGAACCATCACGAATCTGTTCCTGCTCAATCTGGCTGTGTCGGACCTCTTCCTCGGAGTGTTTTGTATGCCGTTCACCCTGGTCGGGACGCTGCTGCGGGACTTTGTCTTCGGGGAGGTCATGTGCAAGCTGCTGCCCTATCTGCAAGGTGAGTGTGGTGTTGTTTCTTGGGGGCGTAGTTTTTCGGTGGTTATAATTTGTATCAGTTGGTCCGTCGAGTATGAGCTGATCACTCGGCCTTGGGGCACTCATGTCTTCGAAGCGTTCATGAAACTTGTGTACATATAAAGGCTGTTATTTCAGAAGTTGATACTACAGTTCTTTCCCCTAGAGACAATAGTGACAGAATTCTAAACGAACTCCTTAAATACTTCACGTAGTCTTGTTTAACAATCTTCTAAAATTTACAATGAAAATTCGAAACTATTAGCAACTATAATACTATCGATACTTATACAATTCTAATTAATATTTGGAAATACAACTAACAGGTGGATAGCAAGGGTAAACGTTATCATCTTTTATTTTCTGCTTCTTAATTCGAGAAAACCTTCATACCAATGGAAAAATAGTTGCTGAGTAGTGATTGAGTTTTTGATTGCACGCGATTTTCATGACGTGGGTTTTTCAAAGGAGTTCCCTGCTTCTACCGTCACCAGGTTTTTACTCTTACTTAAAGTAACTGCAGTCTCGTGAGAACCTTTACGTTCGTGGTAGAAGTTTTAAACTTCGGAACTTTCAATTGGTTTTGATGTGCTTTTTATCTTATGCTTTGATTACGTTTCCAATAGCCACCTGGAAAATATGAATAGAAAGTCGTCTCTCGAATTTGGCTTTTATCTATCTTTTGAAGTGGTGACTATTTTCCAACCACACCTTGCCTTCTTACGTCGCATTGTCATGAAGATTTTATTTACTAATGTCTCATTTAGTATTTATCACCGTTTCTATCTGCTGTCTCAGGTTGATCGGATCTATTAACATCATTGGTTTGTAGCTGATTTTTTAAACAGTAGAGCAGGGCTTCCCAACCGGTGGTCCTTCAAGGGGGTCGCGGGCGTCTGATCAGCGTGACAATTTTTATGCATACAGAATAAAAATAATAACTGATCCATAAAATAAAATGCAACCTACTTATAAAGTGCATGAATTTAAAGAATAAACGAGTGTATTTTGGTCTTCGTGCGTCTTATAATTCGTTCAAGTAGAGCAGAGTAGTGGTGAACGGAAGGCAACGAAGTGCAGTTGCTTCTTCCATTGTCTTTTTCTTGCTAGCACACGCGATTGAATGGATTCATTTTTTACATGCTCTTTTCTTCTTACTGAGATGTGAGTTGATGTATTAGTGTGCGTCCTGGTGCGCCGTTAAACGTGAAGAAAAACTCAATAGATCATTGCACGATGGCGTCATCAATGTAGTTTTGACAGTTCAGGGAGCTTGTTGACGTGGACTTAGAATATTTTCGGTAAGATCGGTTTGAGATTTTGTGACCTAAATTTATTACGATTGAAGTAAAACTGCCGGAAAACAGACACCAGTGCTTATTATCACATCATTGCTCAGATCTAATCGTACAGAATCCGAAAAACGTCAATGAAAAATTTCGTTCGAGCGGTCCAAATTCTAATACCTTGTAAACAAGCTCCCTGAAGTGTCAAAAAAGTTAGGTTAATACATTCCTTGCAATGATCTATGAATGCGCAGTAGTAGTTGGCTCATTTGTTTTGTCTTCTTTTATAACTGAACTGGCCATTCACGCGTCGAGCCCCGAATCAATCAACCGACCAATTTGTTGCTTCACATTTAAAATTTTGCCGAGATTTTGGTCTACCGCTGCAAACTAAATATTGTCAACTTGAATACGTAAAGTCTGGAAGGGAGAAACAGACTCAAAAAATTTGATTGTCAAGTGGAGTAGATTCTGAAGCCAAGAGAATAAAATAACAGTCAATGAAAAGTATTGATATTGTATATAAAATTTTTTCTTGCTTGAAAATAATTTGAACTAAAAAATGTTCGTGTTTTCATTGCTGAAAAGAAAAGAAATTTGAAACTCTGTTTGGTGTAAGGCATATTTTTCCATGAATTTGACCAATTTCTTATAAGGCCTAGAGACATTTATTCTTGTACCAAAGTCATAACTAAACAAGAAAAATATCTGCAAATGTTGCCAAGGGTTTTGGTAAATTTACCGATTACGTTTGTCCCGAGTGACAGCAAGTTAAAGGGACCACCTTAAATAAAACCAATCAATCAATCAATCAAACCAATTACGTGATAAATTGTAAAAATAAACTTTATCATTTTGATCATCAAATAAATTTTAAACTATGAATTTTAATTAAACGAAGAGAGCTGTATTATGGAAACTACACGCGAAGAAAACTATCGTCAAAGCAATTTCGGTCAATTCGAACGTAAACTTTTGTTTGTTCTGGCCACATATATATGTATGTTAAAATATGCGTTACGTCAATGTTTGTTTTGGTATTGATGAATTTGATTGTTATGATCAAGATTTATAGACAATTGCGATTATCATGATGAATATGATCGTAATCATTTTATTCTGAATATGATTCTAGTTTCTACTATTATTATTTGGATTATATTGAATTATTAGGACATTAGGATGATTACAATGTTGTGAGAATTTTTATTGTTTTGTTGATATTAATGATGATTTTGAAAACAATTCTAATTATTTTAATAATAATGATTGTAAAAATTCTTTCAGTGATTTTCAAGATAACCATCAACATAATGATTTTTTATGATGAATATAAATGTTTTAGATAAATATTGTGATTATGATTTTATTGTTATGATTATAATGAATATAATTGTGTGATTATTTTCAATATGCGTATTATTTTATTTTATTTATTGTTTTGTTATCATATGCTATTCTTGGTTGTTATAATATTTTTATAATGAAAATGAATATTTTTATAACAATGTTTGCAGAAATAAGGTCCTCAATACTACTTTGATAGTAATGATTATTATATTTATTACTATTATGATTAGTATTTTAATAATTATAATAATTATTCTCTTGTATATTTTTACTATAGTTTTTTTATAGTTATAATTATTTATATCATTACTAGCTGACCCGGCAGACGTTGTCCTGCATACAATTAAAATACTTATTGGAAATTGAATTGGAAGCTTATAGTTGTTAGATGGCATTCGATCTAGAGTAGTCTTGAACATTTGAATCAATCCATTGGGCTCATGAAGCATCGCTTGCAATTGTTGTACAATGTCCCGCTTCATGGTGGAATAATGTTGCTGAGTGAATCTCCCTTGAAATCTGTAGAAATGTATGGTCTGCGTCCGTCGGTGGCAACATTGAACTCGCTTTTTGGTAAATTTGACCTGTAACGTAGACGGTTTCACAATCTCATAATATACTAACTTTAAATCTATGTAAGGTACAATGTTCACGGAAACTTTTAAATATTATTATGTGCGTTGTGCCAAACGAAGTCATTTGAAAACAATCATTATAACGTTGGATGTTCTGCAGAAAATGTTTAGAACTACTTCCTGATCCAGACATCAATGAGCGCAAAGGCTCTGGTCTTTCATTTGGGAACTTCAAAGCATTGAAATGATAACAAACTACACTCATTAATCCAATGGCGAATGATATTTTCGCATAGTCATCAACCAAAGGCATCACGTTGAAGATTTTGTGGAATGTAAGCTTGCCTTCGTAATCGATTTTTAAGGTTATGTTGGGCACGATTGTTACCAGATCTTTCTGATACTTGCCGTAACGCTTCTTTCTAACTTTATCGCTTGTATTTTGAGCTGCTCTTTCTTCTTCACTCAACATCATTCGAGCCCGTGAAATCCGTTGTCTCATTCGAGAGTTTGCTGAGCTAGCAGCCGACCGATATTATTCTGTCTAGTTGGAGGCATTGTACAACAATACTAATTGAAATGAACTGAAATCGCAACTTAATTAGTGTCTTTTTAATTTTTAGTAATATCCTCGTTTTCACCTTCTTGATGCACTATTTATCTCACGGCGAACGATACTAATGTAACCAAAAATTAACTAATACCTTCACTTTCCATAGACCTTCACTCCAATTCTTGACCAACAATAGAATAGGGTCTATCAACATTTGTAAACATACACTTCTGAGCCTATTTTCTCGCAAGCCATAGCCTACACACGCAAATCTGTAGCATCATCGTGTAGAGAAACTTTTCCCTACATGATTATGGTATTGGTATGCGTGAGTGGCCAATGGTTTAAGAGAAAACGCGCTCAGAAATGTTTGTTTACAAATGATGATAGGCCCTATTCTATTGTTGATCGAGAATTTACATCTCACTGCGAAGTGTCACCAATACAAACGTTCCAGTTTATAAGTGCATCTACACGCTATAAATCGTTTACACTGAAGTTACTTTTTACACAGGAATGAGTGCGATGGAAAAAAACTACTTAAAAAACCGAGTAAATTCCTGGATCCGCGTAAAAACCCGTAATTTACAAAACCATCGTAAAAAGCGAGAAAAGTTAGGTTTGAGACGCGTTTTTGATCACATTTCAGCGAACGGTATCTACTCGCGTGAATAACGAAAACCGCGTATTTTTTACGCAAACCACGTCAAATTCCGAAAACACCGTAAAAAATTGCGAAGTAAACGACTCTAGTGTATTATCATTTTTTGTATATCTTTTCAAAAGGTGCTAAGTAACTAATTAATGCTAAATGATTCTCTCCTCTCTCGTTTTTTTAATGTTAATTACAAAGACATTATAATAGTTTTCAACGGTTCCACCTTACAAATCGAAATATGGTCTTGCTGTCTAGCATATTATGATATTCCCATACAAAATCACAATTTGGTTTTTATGATTTTTTTTCATTTTCCAGTAAATTTTTCTAATTTTTTCTTCATATAAACCTGTTGGAAACCAAGACGAATCAAACAAAAAAGAAATCAAGTAAATCCATCGTGTCGTTCGTGAGTTATACTGTCACGAACGGACAGCATTTCATTTATATATATATATATATAGATTATGATTAAAAAAAATAATTATCATTTAATTTCTCAATTTGATTTTATGATTTTGATCTATATTCAAATTTATATAATTTGATTATGGTCATTATGATAATGATTATATGATTACTATGATCACAGAGAACAGACATCCAAGTCAGTTCAAAAACTGTGTAGAAATGCTAACGGCCATTTCATAATTGTAATGAACTGGCATAGTGTTAGACGCTGGCATCGCCACCCATTGACGAGCTTGAAATCTTATTCATCAACTCAAATTTTTTGGCGGTTCAGTTCTTTCACCACGACGATTAACGAATCTTACTCATATTTGATTAAAAATCATAGAGGCCATAGCCCGAGAGATGGCAATAGTGTTTTAACGTATTTTAATTTGAATCCTTACACAAGTTTTTTGAGAAATATATTCTAGTTTGGATGTCTGTTCTCTGTGCTATGATTGTTATGTTAATGCTGTTTTTAAATATACTTAAACTTTTTTAAATTCTCTTTGTTAATATGAAAAAGATTATCAAGATAATAATGATATTTTCATTATGTTAATATCATTCTAATAATTTTATTAATATGAACATGAAATCATTAACATTGTTTGAATAATAGTTTGAATTAAAATCATTATTAAAACCTTTATTGTTATAAAAGTCATAATCATATGAATAACGTTTATTTTAACAATTATACAATTACACGGTTGTTATTATAATTTTTACATAAATTAAAATGTAAACAATGATGCAGAAGTTTTTGGAGACAAGCAATGTTTCTATGGTAGTCAGAGAAATGCAACAGAAGTTTCTGCATATCTCAAGAACTAATCAAGCAAATGGAACCAAATTTGGCATGTGGGGTTTCTGGAGGAGAAAAATGTTTTTACGGTGGTTTGAGACCTCTCCCCTCTCCTAGAAGGGGTGCTGTCGTACAAATGAAACTGTAATTTCTTCATAACTCTAGATCTAATAAAGCAAATGGAACCAAATTTGGCATGCGGGGATTTTAAAGGCAATAAATGTTTCGAGACCCCTATTCTCTCTCTGTTAGGTTGGGGGTGGTGCTCCCATACAAATGAAACAAAAGCTTCTACATAACTCGAAAGCTAATCAAGTAAATGGAGCCAAATTTGGCAGGTAGAGGTGAAGGCAAGAAATGTTTCTAAGGTAAATCGAGACTCCTCCGCCCTCTGTAAGAGGGGGGCTCTCATACAAATGAAACACAAATTTGTGCTTAACTCAGGAACAAATCAAGCATATGAAATCCAATTTGGCATGTGGAGGTTTTTGGAGGGTAGATTTCTATATATATAAAAATGAATTTCTGTCTGTCTGTCTGCCTGTCAGACCCTTATAGACTATAGAAATTTCTGAACCGACCAACATGAAAATTTATATGAAGAGGTTTTTGGGGCTGGAAAAGGTTCTCATGATTGTTTGAGACCCTCAGGAAGGGGGGCTCTGATACATATGAGACACAAATTTCTTCATAACTCGAGAACTAATCAAGCAAATCGAATCAAATTTGGCATGTGGGGGGTTTTGAAGGCAAGAATGTTTATATGGTGGTTCAAGACCCCTCCTCTTTTTGAAAGGGCAGGGGTTTCAAACAAATGAAACTCAAATTTTTATTATAATCGAAGAGTCCCGTGTGATGGTTCGAGAACTAATCAAGCAAATGGAACCAAATTTGGCATGTGAGGGTTTTGAAGGCAATCATTGTATGGTGGTATGAGAAACCATCCCTTCTGGAAGGGAGGGCTCCCATACAAATGAAACACAAATTTCTACCAAAATTGAGAATTATCCAGGATACTTAAACACAAAACGTGTATTTCTCGGGTAAGAAGCATGATTTAATAGAACTTTGAACCCCTGTTTATTCAAGAAAAAAAAACTCATTCCGAAAAAAAAACCATAAAAGTGCCAGTTACATTAAATTTTCCTTCATTTAGTTGCAAGCGTAGCAGCGCACGCACCGGGTTCTGCTAGTCTAAATAAATAATAATGGATGTTTGTTTGTTAATATCGCTAAAACTCGAAAACGGCTGAACCAATCTGAATCGGTGTCTCCGGATTCAGAGAAAAACAAAAGTTGGGAAATTTTCAAGGAAAAGTCGAAAAATTTGTAAATAAAAAAAAACATTCTTCCATATAAACAAATCAAATTTTGTTTGTAAAAAATGTAGAAACATCACAAATAAATGATTTTCAACACAATAAATTCAAATTTCTTCAATTTCAAAATAAGCAAACTTCAAGAAAAACCCTATTTCCAACAATCAGTTAATAGAATGAAGATGTTCAGATGCCAGTGCTAAATTGGCACATTGAAAATGCACAAAACGTTGTTGTTGTGGAAAGTTTCTTTATGATATCTTACAGCACCGTAATCAACTCATGTCGGTCCGGCAAAACATCATACAAAAATCAACCTTTTTTTATGCGTTGGAACTTAAAAAATCGATTTCAGTATTTTAACATAATACACCAATTAAAATGGCCAGTTGATCACAGATTATCACCAATTTGAAATTACTGCCGATTGCCATACTTTAAGAAGCCAAAATTGAAAATATCCAAGTTCTCCAGTATGACAATTGACTGTCAATTTCAGATTGACTACAACAATGAAGGACATTCATGCAATTAAAAACAGCGATGTAAATATCGAATACTGATTTATTGTGTGAACCGATTTTAAAGATATTGCGTGCGATAAATAAATATAAGGTGGAACGAAGTCCGTTGGATCACACGCCAAAAAAAAACTACTAATTTACACAACAGTTTTCTTGATTATGTTAGTGTGTTGAAAATTTTCATGTCCAATATCGATACTCATTCAATACATTGTGTGTGTAGTATTTGTTTCTCCCTCCCAGGGTAAAGTATTCAATAAATTTAAAATAGTTACAGAAAAGAACAAGATTATGTTATACTTTATAGACGGCCTCACCATGAAAAAGAAACGCAAATATTCCGAGGATTATATGAAATTCGGTCTCACAACTATAATCTTTAATGGCGTCGATAAGCCACAGTGCGTGCTTTGTGGCGTTGTGTTGAGTGTTGAATCAATGAAGCCATCAAAATTGAAACAGCAGTCATGAAGCTGGCTTGAAACGGCAGAGATTCGATGCCATTGGCACTGGCAGCATTCAACAACAAAACACAGCAGTAGTGCAGGCGTCATATGAGACAGCACTGAAAATCGCTAAAAACAAAAAACCTAGCATGCTGAAAATGGTGAATTTGGTTCTAGAGGAAGTGAAAAGAAAATGCGGCAAGTGTCATGATCAAACAACACTGTGCAAAGACGAATTGCCCATATGTCCGAAGACGTCAAAGAGCAAGTTCTGGAAGTAATAAAACAATCTCGTTTATTCGCAATTCAACTCGATGAATCCACGGACATCAGTTCCTGTGCGCAGCTGTTGGTGTTTGTAAAGTACGTTTGCTCAACTGGCGATTTAAAGAAGGAGTTTCTTTTCTGTTGTGACTTGGAAACTACTACCAAAAGTGATGATATTATGGCTAAAATGGATGGACCGATGGAGCTCCTGCAATGCTTGGCAAGAAATCTGGATTTCAGAAGAAGGTCAAGGAGCTTGCCCCACATGCCGCAGGTGTCCTTTGCATGATCCATCGATATGCTCTTGCCAGCAAGACGTTGCCGGAAGGGTTATTGAAAGTACTGGAATTGGTCATAGGGATTGTTAACTATGTTAAGTCTGGAGCCCTGAATACACGTTTATTCAAGGAACTCTGCAGGGAAATGAACTCAGATCATGTTGATGTTCTTCTTTTCTACACTTCCGTACGCTGATTGTCGAAGGATTGTGTACTCAACCGTGTTTTCGAGTTGAAGGATGCGATCCAAACGTTTTTGAAAGCTCCAGGGAAAAATGATTTCCTTGCACATTTTAATGAAGGGGCGTTCAGAAGCATCTCACTTACTTAGCTGATGTTTTTGAGCATCTGAATTTGCTGAATTTAAAACTTCAGGGCAAACAATCCAATCTTGTTCACTTCCAAGATCATCTTCATGCATTCGCGGAAAAATTAAAAAATTGGCGCCGAAAAGTTAAGATGGGAAATGTTGCCAGTAAATATGACCGATAAAGGCAGTAAATATGACCGAAGCAAGCGAGCTGACTTCGGCTCCCCAAGCAGAAATTATCGCACATTTGGATTTACTGGAGCAGCAATTTGAGAAGTATTTCCCCGAGTTGAAGCAAGAAATAGCTGCTTTAGTACGCAGCCCGTTTTCATCTTCATTGGATGTGGCTAGCCTTCCAGATGAGATACAGGATGAATACTTGGACCTGAAACACGATTCTTCGTCTCGCGATTTGTTTCATGAAAAGGAACTGAGCCAGTTCTGGTGTGCTATATATGGCTCGTATCCCAAAGTTTCCATGGAGGCATTGAAGATCCTAATCCCATTCGTGTCAACATACCTTTGTGAAAGCGGATTTTCAACTCTACTTCAAATCAAAACGAAGACAAGAAACAGACTAAACGTTGAAGATGGCATGAGATTGGCGTTGTCTCAAACACTGCTCCGACTTTCAAATCGAGTGTCCCAAATCCAAGCGCAGCAATCACACTGAGCGTGTTTTTCCCTGGTTATAACATAAAATATCGTAATAAATCAAAAAGATCGTAAATTGATGTATTTCTTTATTTTTAATCGCAACATAATCACATTACTTTTCCAAGAAGGTCGCGGGGCCATTACTGATTCAAAAAGGGGTCGCGAGCCCAAAAAGGTTGGCAACCACTGCAGTAGAGTATCATCTTTCGTCATACAAGTTTTTCGGTAGTTGATCAACTTTTACCAACCTTAAGCTAACTAATCTTACATTCTTTGAAGAAACGCCAAATAGTGTACGGGACGGGTTTTAAGCAGTTTATTCAGCGCCTGGGACATTTGATGAAGCTGTATGTAATCTATAATTAGAACTGCAATTATTCGGACGTTCAGCCTTCTGCTTACTTCTGATATATCGGAACATACCTTCAGAAATGAGCATTGAACTCAGAAAATTTAGAAGCCATAGAATAAAGTTTCCAATTGCAGGAACTTTTTAAGAGCATGCGGATTGCTTTCCGATCAAGAAAATGGTTTCTCAAGCTCCGCAATCTGTACATAAACTAACAAATATATTGTATGAGTGCGATTCCGTGCATTTGTGCGAAGGCGAAATGAAATTCGCTAGTTAGGCTTAGTGACCTTGAACGCACGCACACTACAGCGCCATTTAAAACAAAGGAGTGCAAGTAAGAAGGAAAATCTTTTGGAGGAAAACAAACCGTCATTCCTCTGCATGTGATAGAAAGGGAAAGGTGATTAAACGCCAAAAAGCCTAGTTCACAATTTGCTGCAAACTTCAATTTCCTCAACCCACTCCTTTGTTTTACCCATCCGCTCTCGAAAACAATCAACCAAAACATGTAGATTGCTATGATCACAAACTTGTTTAATAGCAGGTTATGAGACAGACGTACACAACCATTTTTTTTGGTTGTCATTGATATTAAGATTGGCAATGTGTATTTCGAATTTCATTTATTCTTACGGAAATGTTAGACAAAACGACTGAGGTGAATAACGGAATGCTTCGTTCAAAAACAAACAAATCTCGAATACTTTTTCAAATGGACGAAAATGAAAAAAATAAACATTAAATTATTTTGAGTTTATTTTTTTTCCTATTTGAAAACCGGACATGTCCCAATAAAATTCTTCTGAACGGCTCATCGGTTAAAGATATTATATCACATTGCCTAAAAATTACAATACGATAGGAAATTCAAGATTCATTCAGAAAAATGCTTTTCACAACGGTTTGCAATAGAAAAAGATGATACGTCATTTTCATGAGTGAGTTTGATAGATGACATGTTACTTTCGTCAAAATGATACGCCATTCTGCAAATGGCAATATTGTTACGTCGAAATGTTACGCCAAGTTGTCATATTTCACACAAATATATCAAACTTTTCAAAATGTCGTATTATTTTTTTTGCAACAAAACGTTGTAAAAATATGTTTCTCTAAAAAATATATTTTTACTCAAATGAATCTAATTTGTTAGCCTTGTAGTGGAAAACCATTTACTAACGTGTCGTTTAGGGGAATTCAAAGGATATAACAATGTTTCGTAAGTTGCTTTTCAACACGTATCTACATTATTCCCAAAAAGTCCAAAAGTCATGTTACACCGATTTGTAAAAAGTTTGTTAAAACTTCAAGATTAATCCATCAAAAAGTTCATCTTATATGGGCAAATATACATGATTTCGTAAAAACATACCATGATCAACGCGTTTGTTCACATTTTGCGACTTACGTCCATTTGAAAAAATACTCGATGAATGTAAGTGACAGCAGGCTTCACGTTACAATTAAGCTTAGTAACATTAAACAAACGCACACTATCGTGTCTATCGTCCTGTTAAAAATGTTTGTTGAGGTAAGACAATACCAAAATAGTAACAAATTTTGTTATTCGAGAGATATTTTGCTTGTAAATTTTAGGTGTTTTGCTAAGGTATTTTACCTCATAATCTGAGCTCTTTAATACCAAGGCCAGTTATCAAGATCTAAATTAGGTATCAATGTATTACTTTCTACTGCTCGGGTATCGGTACCTCATTTTAATCTTAATAACTGACCTTGGTATGAAGGAGCTCAGATAAAGAGGTAAAATACCTGAGCAAAATACTTAAGAATTGCAATCAAAATAGCTCTCGAATAACAAAGCTAGTTATTTTGGATCCTGGGAATACCTGAGAGGTACTATTATAGTATTTTCTTACAAACAGCCAAACAATGGCTGTTCCAGCATTTTCGACAACTTTAGTATCAGCCTGATCATCCATGGCGCAAACTTGACACGACTCAACCAATTTTTCTGCATCGGATGTCGTTTCCTAAGGCTGCTTTTAAATTTGCCGGCCATTGGGTGACCATCGTGAGCGAGTTCCAGAGTCGTCTTGAGAAGTGCGCTTGGGATAATTGCGTAGCCCATTTTCACAAGTTTACCATTTGGCGAGGATAAATCATCGGCGACAGACTGGAACATTTTCAGATCTGATGGCCTAACACCCGTTCCGACTGAATCCGCTGCTTTTCTCAAAAACTGGTCTCCTTTGGTCGCTTCCTTGATTTTTGCTTCCGCCAAAAAATCCACTGTATTCGCTTCAAGGCACGCCATTTCCCAAGGACTGCATTGTTCATCAAATGGGTCATCGTTACTGAGGTACCACCTGGATGAAGGATCGGCTATATTATCCCGACTGCGGACAAAGTCTACGCCATAATCGTAGGGTTTAAGTCGCAGCGCACAGTGATTCCAAGGCGGAAAAAAGTCGAAAAATCGACTTTCTCATTTTACAATAAATATATTTTTAAAATTTTGTAAACTATTTGAAGTTTCTTTTTCCAAAATTTTATAAAGATTGGATGAGAATTGTGCTCTCTACAATTGTTCAAAGTATGAGACCTACGTGGTCGTGATTTTTTGCTCCCATATAAAATGTATGGAGAATCGGGAAAAAACTTGAACAACTAAATATTCAAATGTGAGCACACACGCGCTCATACACCACCGTAGGCTTATTTTGAAGATTTTTTTGCCAGCTTTTTAAAAATCTGGGTTTCATCTTGCGCAAACTTGCGCAATCATGGTTCCGGGAGGCCAGTGTCTGGGAATGTATGAGAAACACATAAAATTTGTGAAAACATAAGTCTCGCAATAGATCCAATATACCACGATTTTACCTTTCTTACAAAGAAGAGTATATAAATATATATATACATATGCATATACAAATAAGTATATATTTTGGAAAATCGCCATTTAAGCCAAGGCCTGGTGGGCCTAGTGTTACATACAACGAACACAGCTCAATAAACTGAACACATGTCTGTGTGTATGTAACGAAATTTTAATCTCAGTTTCTCAAGCAATTACTGAACCGATTTGAATGAAACAATGTATGAAAGGTATTGTGATCTCATACGTCATATTCTAAATTTATTGGAATTGGTTTACTGGTTCCGGAGATACCCCAGGGCAAGTGGTCAATTTCGGACTTAGATCAAAACCCATTATGTGACAACTCAAATTAAATAAGAAATCAGAAGTAAGTTCAGTGGCAAAGATATTACGAGTCCAGAACCATGTTGGTCACATCCGGGTTGATGTTCCGGCGACTCACGGGAGTGTGACCAGATTCAAACTTGGGTCAAAACTCATCATGCGACACATCAAATAACATGCGAACTCAAAAATAAGTACAATGGTGATGATATCGATTCCAGGACCACAATGACCACATCCGGGTTCGTATTCCTAGTACTACCAGGGAAGTGAAAAAAAGTTTAGATCTCACAATAGGTGGATCAATTGAGGTTTATATTTTCAAATAAATGTACATGTAATTCACATGTAACGAATTCACTTCTTCCTTTTCTTCCTTATCGTTTCAAGCTTATTGCTTTCGCTTGTTGTTTCTAACTTTGCTTGTTGTTACTAAACTTCAAACTCCATTCCCCCTAGAGCATAAATTGTACATGACCCTTCAAAGTTCAGTGACACGCTTTTTGATAGTCTCGTGGGATTGTGGCTCATCTCTGGAGCCCGGGATTCATGGTTCGAATCCCGATAGCAACTTTTTTTTCTGTGAAGAAAATTTTCATACGATCATTTTTTCCATTAGAGAATCGTATGAAATATGCAATAGTATCTTCTGGTAAATTTCCATACCATATTTGTATGATTTCCTCTCGTTTTTTGTCAGGGTATACTCTTCTTTTGTGGTAATAGTAAAAAGGATGAAAACGCATATTGAAATAAATCATTACAATCAAAATAATGACTTAACGTACATCGTCTGATTTTTCTTATTTTAAATATACATGAAAATTGTAGTCGCCATTAAAATACTAAGAACTGGACCTTTTCATCATTGATAATAAAATAAGATTTAATTTTTCCATGCACATACTTTTTCTGGAAACTCATTTTATTTATGCAGAAAAAAATGAAAATGGGTCCAATTCTCAAAAACTATGAATTTGTCTAAAAATTTGCTTTTGGACCATCCTATCTCAAAATGGGTCACCCTAAGGACAAAAAAAAGTAAAGTCATATACTTTTCGAAACGAACTAACTAACCAAATGTTGTGAAACTCTAAGACCCACTGCTTATTTTTTGGTATAAAATTGCTGAATTATCAAGTTTTACGAATGTTCCGGACCTTCCGGGAGACCATGCAATGGCCACTTTCAGAACCATAGATTGTTATCCACGTCGTTTTACTTACATTTTATGTACAAATGGTTTTAAAAAAAATCACATTGCTTTAGGTCGAGACATATTATTTTTTTTATTTTTTCGGATGTTCCGGACATTCCAGGGTACAATAAAGTGGCCATATCACGGTAGTGTGGCCTAAGACGACAATTTAAATAGCATATTTGAAATCAGCAACCCAAAATTACTTGGAAACCAAAATTACATAGTTAAACTATGTAAAATCCATTTTTAGACTTTTTTCCGCCTTTTGTATGGGATGGAATCACTGTGCAGCGTCCAGAGTCAATGCACGTATTGAATGCCTCCCAAGCAAAAAGAAGGAAAAGTGTTCGACGGCCCAGACTGCGCCGAGGGCCTCACGCTGGTTTTGGGCGTATTTCTCCTCCGTTTGTGTAAGGGCTTTCGATGCAAAACTTGTCATCTTTAGGGGTTGTTTATGCTTTTGTTAAATAATCACAGTTCATAATGCAACTGGCAACGCGTCGGTATATAGGATGGTAGTAGTACAGTCCGTTATTTTATCCTTGATCTCTTCAAAAGCTCTTACTTGGTCAGGCCCCCAGGTCCACGTCTTGGAAGAGGCTGCTATCGAAACAGAGCTTTTTAATATATGGGCTGATGAAGGACGCTAAGTCGAAAAAAACTGCGAAACCGTCGTGGGCTCACGAAGCTCTCGTAAGTGACTTGATATGAGTCTTCTCAAAATCGCATTGTGTGTTGTTCAACGTCAAGTTGTGTTTGCGCAAGATCTGTAGGACGACCGGTGGTAGTTCGAAGCTCTTCCAAGGATCTGGCGAAAATAAGGATATCGTCGATACAGACAATGATGCTTTCTTTACCCTCCAGCAGCCTGCCCATCCCTCTATGGCAAATTTTTGGCTCACAGTGCACCACGAACATCAGTCGAGTGAATTGAAACATACCAGTCTCCGTGAGAAATGACGTAAGATCACGAGACACTCTCCAAAGTTCCTGTTGGTAAAACGTGTTACTTAAGCCCAACTTAGTGAAGAACTTCGACCCATTCAGCTTAATTCTCATCTCGTTGACGGCCAAGCAAAAGTTATTCTCTCCCTTCGGGGCTGCAGACATCCCGCTAAAATTTAGGATGTTAAAGATTTTAAGAAAGTCCTATGTAGATTTTAAGACTTCTAGATGAACAGCGATGTAATACAGTGTTCAAACTATCAAAGTCTTCGCTTAGCTCAGTCGGCAAAGGCACCTGTCAGATATTTTTTCATGATACCAGATTGCTCAGCAACTATTTCATACAGTTCAGGGATATTAAAGATCTTGGGAAAGTTCTTTAAGTATTTCCTGAAGACGTCACAATGATCAGGATTTTTTTTGAAGAACTTGTGTGCCTCACCCAATCTAGTCACGCATCTCTGAAATTTTTTTCAAGTTCCCAGGTTAGTCAGAAATTATTTTGGATCTTTTTGAGGTTCCGAGGTCTTCTCGGAAGTTAGTGAATCGATCAGGAAATCCGAGGACTCTAATGTACCACGAATTTCTTTGAAGTTCAGAAGATTTCTTTCCGTGAATGTCTTTCGTGTACGTTTCTGAAGTTCAGAGGATTTCTTTGAAGTATCGAGGATTTCTCTGAAGTTTCGAGGACTTCTCTGAGATTCTGTAGTTTCGAGGACTATTCTGAAGTTTTGTGGACTTCTCTGATCTTCTCGGAAGTTTCAGAAACTGTTTTATCTTCTAGGAACCTTTCTAAAGGTCTCGAAACTTCTATGAAGTTTGCGGAATTTCTCTAAATTTCTCTGAACCTCTCTGATGTAATAGGAACTTTTCTCAGTTTGTCGAAACTTCTATTAAATTCTAGAGAGTTATCAGATCTTTTAGGATGCTCTTTAAAATTATGGAGTTATCTGAAATGTCTGGGACTTCCCTGAAGCTATGTAATTTCACTCAAGACTTCACTGAAGGTCTCTGGAAATCGGTTTTCTAAGTTCTCAGGACTACATTGAAGTTCTTTTAACTTCACTGTAATCCAACGGACATTCCTGATGTCTTTGGAACTCTACTGAAGATATTGGAACATGAATGTTATATTTTGCTCGTTCCTGACATTCTATGGAATTAACAGAAGTTACTTAGAAGTTTCTTAAGTTTCGACAACTTTTCTAAAGATCTATGTTGTACTCGTGAGCTTTTCTCCGTGAACCTATTTGAAGTTCCAGTGATTCCTCTAAAATTTCGTGAACGTTTCTGAAGTTTCGAGGACTTCTATAAAGCTTCAAGGTTTTCTGTAAGGAAACTTCTCTGAAATCCTCGGGAGTTTCCGAAGGTTGCTAATTTTTTGGAATTTAAGTTAAGTTCCCGGAACTTTTCGGAAGTTTCTGAAACTTCTCTGAAGTTATCGGAACTTTTCTGAATTTATCGGAACAGCTTTGGAACTTTACTTACGCTGAAGTTTCCTGGGATATCCTGAAGTTCGTCTAGCTTCACTTGAATTCTCGGGACTTTCCTGAAGTTCATTGGAGTTCAAGAGACTTCCCTGATGTTTTTTGAAATTTCACTGAATATATTGGGACTTTCATGTAATTCTCGGCGATTTTCTGACATTCTATGGACTTTTTAAGTGTTTTCTGGGTTGCACAGAAAGGCAAGGGACTATTTCAAGCGTCATCCTTCAGCATCAGACCGAGATGTGGTGAAAAAGCTAAGTACTTCGGCGACTTACGTACCAAGGAGTGAATGGGCCTGCATACACGTCGGAAGCAAGCAGCCAAAACGAAGCACCAAACAGGCTGAATCTGTGAAACCGAGGGCTCGAAAGCTGAACCAAGAGGGAAGGATTTTCTTGGATCAATGAAAGCTATTCACACCGAAAAATTCAGCATGAAGGTAATGGTGGGGCAGGCCATATGCGGATGTGGAAAAATATCTCGTCCATTCATTACGACAGACACAATGAATGGTCAAATCTGCAAAAAGCGTTGCTAACCTTGATCAAACAGCATAACAAGACTACAATCTTTTGTGCTGATCTTGCCGCCAGCCATTGCATAATCTAAACATGCACTAGAGTGGTACAAAAGAAACAATGTCGTAGTTGTTCCAAAAGGGATGAACCCACCAAACTGCCCAGAGATTCGCCCTATCGAAACTTTCTGGGCTGTGACGAAGGCGAAGCTGCGAAAACACATGAAACCAGCGGATAGTGTTGAAAAATTTAAGAATGATTGGCCAAAAGTGGTGAAAATGGCAGGAGAAAGCACTGTGCAGGAGCTTATAAGTAGCGTTAAGGGAAAAGTTAGAAAATTCGCGTAACCTACGGAAAGTCAAGCTTAGTGAAATGAATATGGAAAGACAACATTGTTATTTACTATGTTTGAGAATAAAATCATCAAAAATCACAGTATGATTTTTTTTTTTGAGAGGGAGGTGTATTTATCTCTTATCAGAGTAAACAGATGAAGAAATCCTGCCGCTCCCTGCACATGATTGTCATCAAGAGTTTATGAGAACAGTATAATCGCAAACAAAAGTTATAGAAGTTTGTAAACTGTGTAACTTTAATCGATTACAGCGATTAGTCGATCAGTATATGTCGATCAATCGATAGCAGTAATCGTCTCACGAAAAATTTATCGGCCTTATAACAAACGATAAATGGCAAAAATATGACATCCCGACGCACGTCAGCATGAGTATTTATTTGCAATCTCACTCTTTTAGTGACAATTTTCTGCACTAACACCCTCCACGAAAGACGGAGTCCTTCGCCCAGCATGGCTTTGGCCGCCCACTCAACTACTATTTTCCAACCAGGAAACACCCTTTCTGTGCATCCGAAACACGTTCATGCATGTCGATTTTTTACCAATTCAGCGCACGTCTTCGAACATAGAACCAGTTAGACGAAGCTCCTGGGGGCGGAATCAGTGTTCGTCAAGCGAGCTTGAATGTGTGTATGCTGCTTTCGCCTCCCGTCAGCACTATCGTCACTGGAGATTTACTAATTCGAGGGCACTCGCTTTGATACTGTCCCGAATCACTCGACATAAGTAGCAATAATGCCAATCAGGGGACTCATCACGATAGTGACGTTCTCCCACTTGCTACTAACGATGTTTGCGCATTTCACACCTGAGTGCTTTCGGTTTTCACTTCCTCGAGAACGAAAGCTTGCTTCCGTTTCCTTCTTGTCAGGCACCATTGGAAGCATTCCGAGCTGTACATTCAAGCTTTGCTGCACTGTAGGCAAGATGGATCAACGGGAGAGTTCTGTCACTTCGAGTGAGTGGTAAACTTAGGAAGTAAGGAATTACTTCTATCGGTTGACATATTGCCGATCCGGTTTGTCTACTACAATGTTGCAATCAATTTCGATGGTTGAAAGTTAAAGTACCTCGTTCATTCAATGTTAACATAAGTTCCCATTTAATCGGATTGCGGTAATTAATTGAAGGAATATGAGTGTAAATGGGAGTGTTTTACACATGCGATTAAAACTCACCAAACAGCTTTAGAATAACACGGACACGGAGATAAATAGTTACCAGATTACATCCATTTCGTACACAAGCAAACAGTTTCTATTAATATATAAATCCGGGTAAACATTCGATTTTCACTGCGTTTCATGGCCTCCTCGGCATTACTTTCGCTCAGTGCTTGAATGTTTTAAGCTGTCAGTGGCGGTTGTCAAATCCAATGTCGAATGCGAGTTTCTTTTTCTCCGAATCGACAACGCCTTCCATGATCCACACAAGTATTCCTCTAGTGGATATGCTTTGAGCAGTAAAAAATCCCCCTCACAACATGCGGATTACGCTGGATGAGATATATTAAATAACTCGAATCCCCGTGGAAAACACCTCGGATGGCTCATCACCGAATCAAGCTCGGAAAATGCTAGCTATTCAATGGTAAACTGCTTGGTTCGCCCTGGAGCGGAACGAAGTGGCAGCCTCCCACAGCGCAAACGAAGATAAGTAATTCATCACCGCTTCCACTGCTTTTTCTGTGGGACGTGAGCTCGGGCGAGTGGTGCTGTCAGTTTTTGCGCTGCTCGCTTTGTTCTCTAGAATGTGTGATTTACAGTAAGCATGTACTTAATTCAACTTCGTACGAAAAACCTGCGGTAAAATGCAACCCGTTTATCAACATCGTTGGGATTCCTTTGAGAGGTAACTACCTGACTGTCTCCTGTAGCACGATGGGTGGTAGCATCCATGATTTCTTAGCTGGCATGCAACCAGTTGAGCTGCTTTTTTCGAATATGATCAGGGACTATGATAAACTTGTTACTGTACCGAAAATACGTGCACTTGACTGCAAGAGAACAGAGAAATTAAGGAACTACCCACTGCACTATAGAAGACCCGACTGTAGTTCTATTCTTTATGTCTGTGGCCATTCCACCTTTATTAGATTTTAAGATAACGTTGGATTACTGTTAAAGACCGATTCTAGTGTTCAGAATGAGCAGCATCTATACTAGGTTAGGGCCTGTTCATAAACCACGTAGACTCATATTTGAAAATCTCAGACCCCCCTTCAATCCCCCCGCGTAGACTTTTCTCCATAAAATGTTTGTAATTTTTGTATGGAGCCTAGACTTTGGTTAACCAACCTCCACTCCCCCCTGAAAAGTCTACGTGGTTTATGAATAGCCCCTTAGTCAAAAAGTTTTGAAAGTGGAAATGAAAATACATTTTTTGTTTTGGGGAAATTGATACCAACGCCTTGGAAACAATGTCCCGATACAAGGCAGGATGCTCGAAGAGGTTGATTAAGGTTAGGGCTCTAAGGAACTTGAATAACACATTTAGGAAGGAACTTGAATAACAAATTTGAGCAGGCCTATGAAGAGAAACTAATTTTCAGAATGTCTCAAGAGTAGCTGATTGTCCTCGCGCCAGATGAGCGTTACAACTTGTCCATCATTGAAACCGAAACTGGCATCTTAGGAGCTAAAGATCCTGCATCAGATTCCCTAACAGCAATTGGCAAATATCCTACCATCTATGAACCTTCCATTTGACATACGTATATTTGTATTCCGCATGCATCACAGCCATTAGAATGATGCTGAACTGCCTTTTATAATTTGAATAATCACTGGCGCTCTTTGAAGGATTTTTTATACTAATGTGCTTTCCGCCAAACGATTGGAAAATTGCCATTTTTCTTCAAAATCACGTGAAATCGGCACTTTTTTTTAAAACAATATACGAATTTCAAATTACCCTGTCATTTCAATTTTATTTAATTTTTGCTACTGAGAACTGGTACATCACGAATAATTTGAAACCCCAAAGCAATGAATTTAATCGATTTCCCTGAACTTATATGAAGAACTTCCCTAAACTTCTCAGAAGAACTTCCCTGGCCTTCTCAGAAAAGCTTCCTTGAACTTCTCTGAAGAACTTCCTTGAACTTCAAGAAAGAACTTGCCTGAAGTTCCTCTGAAAAACTTCCCTGTAGTTCCTCTGAAGAACTCTAAAGAAACTCATCGGAAGAACTTCCCTGAAATTACCTTCCTGAAATTCTCTGAAGAAATTTCCCAAACTTCTCTCCCCGAAGTTTACTGAAGACCATCCCCGAAGTTTTCTGAAGAACTACCCTGAATTTCAGTGAAAAACTTCCCTGAAATTCCTCTGAAGAACTTCCTTGAACTTCTAGATCGAACTTTGCTGAACTTCTGTGAAGCACTTGCCTGAAGTTCCTTTGAAAAAATTTCCTGTAGCTCCTCTGAAGAACTCTTAAGAAACTTCTCGGAAGAACTTCCCATAAAATTACCTTCCTGAAATTCTCTGAAGAAATTTCCCAAACTTCTCTCCACCCGAAGTTTACTGAAGAACAACCCTGAAGTTTTATGAAGAACTACCCTTAATTTCTGTGAAAAACTTCCGTGAAGTTCCTCTGAAGAAATTTCTCGAACTTCAAGATCGAACTTTCCTGAATTTCTGTGAAGCACTTGCCTGAAGTTCCTTTGAAAAACATTCCTGTAGTTCCTCTGAAGAACTCTAAAGAAACTTCTCGGAAGAACTTCCCTGAAATTACCTTCCTGAAATTCTCTGAAGATATTTCCTGCATTTCTCTCCCCGAAGTTTACTGAAGATTCATCCCCGAAGTTTTCTGAAGAACTTCCCTGAACTTTTATAAAGAATTACCCTGAATTTTTGTGAAAAACTTCCCTGAAGTTCCTCTGAAGAACTTCCCAGTAGTTCCTTTCAAGAACTCAGAAGAACTTCCCTGAAATTGCCTTTCTGTAATTCTCTAAAAACAAACTACCCAAACTACTCCCCGAAGTTTACTGAAGAACTTTCTCGAAGTTCTCAGTTCCTCGAAGTTGAGGAACGAAGAACTTCTCTGAACTTCTAGAAAAAACTTTTCTGAATTTCTGTGAAGACCTTGCCTGAAGTTTCTCTGAAGAAAGTCCCTGTAGTTCTTCTCAAGAACTTGGAAGAACTTCCCTGAAATTGCCTTTCTGAAATTCTCCGAAAACAAACTACCCAAACTACTTCTCGAAGTTTACTGAAGAACTTTCTCGAAGTTCTCTAAAGAACATATCCGAAGTTTTCTGAAGAATTTCCCTTAACTTAACTGTAAAGAACTACCCTGACTTTCTGTGAAGAACTTCCTGAACATCTGTAAAGAATTTGCCTGAAGTTCCTCTGAAGAACTTCAATGTAGTTCATCTGAAGAACTCTTAAGAAACTACTTAGAAGAACTTCCCTGTAATGCTCTGAATAAATTTTCCAAACTTTTCTGAAGAATTGTCTGAAACTTTCTGAATAACTTCCTGTCGTGATTTTCGGTCGTTTGAACCCTAGGTGCACTTTGTTGATGATCCTCCATGGCGCCTCCTCTAAACGCTCAGCTGGTTGCTGCTGTTGTTGCTGTCGGCCGGTTCTCGCCCACTCGGTTGGTTGGTTGGTAGAAGGCACGGATGACCAAACTGAGGGACAACTCAAAAACCTCAGCTGGTCGTTGATGCTGTTGTTGCTGCTGTTCTCGCTATATTGGCTGCTGGTTAGTAATGACCGTTCGTTATGCCGTTCGTTCGATGAATGACCCACATGAGCCGGTACTGCTGCTTTTATATGCTCGCTGATCTCGTTGTCCGTTTTGCTGTTCGCTGATTGGTTGATACATTTAGCGTATCACGTGCCGTTGAATTTTGGCGCGAATGTGGTACTGTTTATTGGCTACTCATTTCTTTTATTGGTTATGACGCGAGTGTGAGTTCGCCTCGGGAATAATATGAAGATAATTTATATGTATAAATATGTATATATATATATATTCATTTAATATTATTTTTTTTTTTAATGAAATGTTTAATTTCATTGAGAGCATATCTTTCAAATATTTAAACGATTAATTAAATTTCTAGGTATATTATTTTATTTCTTCTATTTTCTCGTCATTCTCTACACTTCCCTGAACTCTTGTGAAGAAATTTCTCGAACTTCTCTGGTGAACTTCCTTATAGTTCTCTGAAAAACTTCCCTGAACTTTTCTAATGATCCTTCCCGAATTTCTCTAAAGAACTTCCATTAACTTTTCTGACTAGCTCCCCTGAACTGCTTTGAAGAATTTCGCGAACTAGTAATCTAGATTAGTCTTAATTCCCGTGCCTTCAAGACGATCAATCCAAGGTTTTGTCCAGACTTTGCGAGTTTTTCGTTTTATCCGCCTTTTCAATATGATGTACGCAGCAACTGCAGCATTTTTTCATTCTCTGTCCATAGCTACCGAATGCAGGACCGAATATGCCCATGATTACTTCTCAAATTTATTTTTTAAAAGCTCGCAACTAAATATACGCGACAAAGAATATCAATCGTGTGTATACCGAAAAATGTTAAGTGATAGCGCTGCGAGAAAGATTTTTACTTCATAGCTCATATTTTTGCAAAACCGTTTCTCAAATCTCATAGAACTATAAAATAGAAATCTATATCGGCTATATCATAGGGAACTAGAGCATAGATTTCAAGCGCCGTGTGGCGGCACCTTAAGGCTGCCATTCGTCTGATGTACCGGAAAGGGAGAAATGGAGAGAGGAAGAGAAAGAAAAGAGTTTGGAAGAGAGTAGATAGAAAGTGGCCGATCGAACGTCACACCAGTGAGCAGGATTTTTTTTTCGTCGAGGAATTGGATCGAGAGATAGTTCGGAGTAGTCCAAGGAAGTGACTGTCTTGAAGTGGACAATTGAGTGGTACGGGAATGGAAGCAAGGGCTTCGTGTCCCGAAAGTGCGTCAAACTAGGGCAAAGAATCCTTAGCGCCACGTGGAGATGTACTGAAGTGTTGACAGGCGATAACCTCAATTACGCCGAGAAAACAGTTTAGCCAGTGGAAAGTGTCCCCCGGCATCCCAGCAATTCCCGTACATTATAGATACTATTGGGGTAATTTACGGGTTCATTTATCACTTATATTGCTCAGGATGGTTTTCCATAAAGTCAATACACTTGGTCCAACGATCTTTCAACTTTGTTGTCCCATCACGGAACTGACTTTCCGAAAAGCCTTCAAAATACTTCTCTACGAGCCTATAATCTCTTCGTTTGCTTCCCACGAAGGATTTTTTCTGTGTCAGAAGTCAGAGGGACCAGGCAAACAGGGTGAATGCTGCAACAAATCGTACCCCAATTCACTGATTTTCACGATGGTTTTGACGTAGGACAACGTCTTTGTTTTCTTTACTGGGGTACGTTTAAAAAAAACGCATTGCGATCGTCACGAAAAGTGGTCAGATTTTGAGCGTTAATATCTCAGTCATTTATTAAAAAAATTTCAAAATTTTTGCATCAATGGATCGGAAATATTTCTACAGATCAACTTCAATAACATGTTCTATTTTGAACCGCACACTATTGAAAAATTCATAAATGTTAAGCCTTGTCTTGAAAAGTATATTAACCCCTTCAGTTCTAAGAAGTCATATATGACACCAAAAATAAAATGGCTGCATAAAATAACAGGCTGAATCAAAGTGTACATTGCTTTCGGCAAATTTGCTCTATATTGATTGTTCTATCGGAAAAATTATAAAAAAAACATATGATTTTGGAGCTTATTGGAGCCTAGAACATCCTGAATATGAAGAAGTTCAGGAATTAAAAAATTATGACTTATTAATAGATTCAAGTCTTGTTTTAGAATATCTTACATATACACCGTGTCCAATATATTCTCATACAAAATAAAAGACTCTTTATTTCAAATCTATAATCCAGATTTTATTGATAACTTTACCCATTATATTGCAATATAATACTGATCAACTATAGCATATGTTTTGGAATAACACCGCCTATAACCTTCTTAACCAGCTCCAGATGTTTTTCAAAACCGTCACAGGCGGCACGCACGACTTCCATCGACATTTCGTCCCAAATTCGTTTGATTACGGTTTTGAATTGGTTTATATTAGACGCCCTGTGTTCATTTACCTTCGCCAACATGTATGACCTTACGAAATAATCCAACGGATTCTGATCTGGTGAACTGGGAGGCCATTCATTCTTGTCCAAAAAGTCGGTCAAATTTTCTCGGCACCAGCCCTGAACGAGATTTGTAGTATGCGATGGCGTTCCGCCCTGCTGAAACACATAGTGATCATCTCCAAACACCTCTTGTACATATGGCTTGACAACTTTCTCCAAAACTTCCGTTTTATAATATACGGCATTCACTTTAACGCTTTTTTCGATGAAAACCAGTGGTAATTTACCTCGCTTGCAAATTCCTCCCCAAACCATCACTGACGCAGCACTTTGGAACCGTGGAATATACCTATCACTCTCTGGAACGGTTCTGGAAGAGAGAGCCCACAATCTGTCGTTCTAGACATTGTGGGATTGTTGCAATAACTTCTCGTCGGAAAAGATAAGTTCTTTCCCACCGTGCCGCGACAAAAGCAAACTTTCTCTTTCGAGTCGTTTCTACTTGGATGGTTCCGAAACTCCGTGAATCTTACGTTTCTTGAAAGCTAGGAATCCGAGGTCATTTTGCAGTATATTGTGCATTGACGATCTCGAAACATTCAGATCTGCGGCCATTTCACGTACAGAGCGCCGTGATTTTCGCCTAATCCGTTCCCTGACCAATTTAACAACTCGTGCAGCTCGCACCGTACGAGTACGACCGGATCTCTTCCGGTCATCCAACGACCAAGTGTCACGGTACCTTCGGATGGTTCGGTATACAAAATCCCGCTTTACTCCGAGGGTTTTCAAATTTTTGAAAAAGTGCCCGGGCGCTCACCCTTCAAAAACTTTTTAATAACCACAGCACGAAACTCCTTCATCGCTGGCAAAAGATAAACACCGAATAAAAACAATCGGACATAACCTAAAAGCGTTTGTATATAGTGCAAAACTACACCAACACATACGTCAAGCATGTTGAGTAATTGCACGACACCAATACAAGGAAAAAGTGTATGAGAATATATTGGAACCGGTGTATATGACAGCTGATACTCCTTACTTTATTTCGTGGTACAACATGTTTACATTCTTGTTATATTGAAATGGCGTCAAAGCAAGTGGAACTGCGCTAGCGGATTTTGTACGAACAGCAGCAAGATCCGAATTAATCAGTACATGATTTTCCAAGAAACGAAAACTACCGAAAAATACCGTGTTGTGTGTTTGAAAATCATTTGACCAGCGCTTGACTGTGGATCGGAAGGTAGGAAGTGGAACAAATCGAAAAGTATGCTCCCGACAAATGAACAAGATGGAGGTAGCGATTATTGAGAAAACCCCCAATCTTTTTGTGCGAAATGTGGCTCGCAAAGTTGGGAAGACAAAACCATACGTACAAAAAATAAAGCAGAGGCAAGAACTGAAGGCGTAGGAATTAAAAAAGGTGCCCAACCGTGATGACAAGCAAAATTTTACTGCAAAAAATCGTGCAAATGAGCTTCACACCAATATTTTTGCAAACATTTTCTTGTATCATAAAGGACGATAAAACGTACTCAAAGACTTTAAATAGCTTCCGGGTTTGGCTGCTAATACAGAGTGCAAGGTACGCCATTTCCGGACAAAGAAGGTGTCCAAATTCACGAAAAAGTATTTGATTTGGCAGGCCTTAAAAGTATTAAAGTTTTGTCTCCACCGGCAGTATCAATAAGGATGTGTACAAGAAACAATGCCTACAAAAGCGGTTGCTACCGTCTCCAGCTATGTTTTGGACCGATTTGGCCTCTTACCATTATGTGAAATCCGTCCTGGTACAAGAGGTCAAATACTTGCCAAAAACAGTCAATCCACCACACTGTCCAGAACTTTGACCAATAGAGAAGTACTGGGCTCTAGTTAAGCGGAAACTCTTCCAAACTAAGATGGAAGCAAATGGTACCGATGATTTCAAGAGAAGGTTAAGAATCATCATGGCGGGCGTATCTGAGGATACCGCACCGAAGCTCATGGCGGGTATGACACAGAAATTTCGAGAATTTTACAGAATGAATAACTAACATCTTAAGCAACTGTATCTAATGTAGATATAACTCTATTATTGTGAAATTAGCAATCGATTTTGTTAAGTTATCGGTTATGTTTTGTTGCTGCTCTTATTTTAGTGTCCGAAATTCAACGTGGACAGGCTTTAATATTGAAAAAAATAGCCAAAACAAAAATCAGTTGGAAAATAATGGTTTACTCTAGATTATATGTAACAACAGTAATCCAGTAATATCGTTTGAAATTCTTCGAGACCATCAACATCTATTCGTTCCCTACAATTCGTTCCGAGACAGTTTTTTCATACAATTGACAGTTTTCGAGCAAAAATTGGTTGAACAAAACTTGTCCAAAACACTTACGACCTTTTCGAAACATACTCGAGTATTATTTTTTCGATCAAGGGAAAATTATCAATCTCCGACACCGACAGCATATGCAAAATCTCATTTCAATCAACGACCATGAAGTTTGTTCGATCGGTCATTTGTCATGTAATCCGCAAACTTTCATAATTGGCAAATTAACCCAATAATAAAAAAAATTCCAACTCGGAGAAAACTCTGCAATGCAATTGGCCAAAGTCTCACCAACGACATCAAAAGAGGTGTTGGTTGCCGAACAATCTAGCACAGATTGCTTAACCTTTACTGAAGTGGTTTAATCAGCCAGGACGAACGACGAATGTTTCCAAGTTCAAACTATGCTATGCATCGCTCACTTTGGCATTTCTGAAAGTTTTGCAACACCCTGTGCAGACCTAGTGTAATTTACTCCGCCTTCGGACCTGTAGCTGCATAGCGGTTTCTAACTCAAACATGTAAGATGTGTCTAACTTGCACTAGCTGTGGATGGGGTTGAAGTTAACCTAGTGGAGGAATGGAATGGATCTGGAGTTAAGGGCGGCTCCAATCCAGAGTTCCAAGGAAGGTAACATCCACGTTAAACTTGAGCGCTAAAAAGCACAAGTGAGGCAGTAGTTATGGATCGTTTGCACTGATTTTGGCTACAAGAACCGTCTTATCATATCAGGGCATGGTTATTTATCCCACTGGTCAATTGGATGCAGGATTCATTATATCCTGTGTTTTGATGTACTGAAAGTAATTATGAACTTTGATATTCCATTCCTTTCGCACTGTCGATAGAAATTATGGACAGTCCAACGAACATGTGTTGAATAGAGGAAAACTTTGAGATGAGTGTTTTTATTGATTGAATTGTTTGAAGTGGAAACAAGCTTTGTACTTGATAGTGCGGTTCAGCATATTGGTTTGGTTGCACCGCACACAAACAATGCATATTTAGATTCCTGTCTATAGTCTTTAAAAAAGTAAAGGGCGACCACGAAATTATTGCGACACATTCAACAGGGCATAACTTTTGTACCATTGGGTAAAAATCAACCAAATTTTGCACACTTTCTCATTGATGTGTATTGTTTACATGCTGTCAAACTCGAAGTCGTGTTTTTCGATTCAACGAAAATGGAGGTGAACCAACGCGAGTCGAGAGAACAAATTCTTTCCAAACACCTGAATTTCCTGACCTGTCGCACCGGCAGTTGGGAAAAATGTTGAACATTCACCATTCAACCGTCTCCAGAGTGTTGAAGCGGTTCCAGGAGCGGTTGACGTTGGACCACGGCAAAGGAGCTGGAAGAAAACCGGGACCGGAGAACAAAAAGACGGAGGGAAAGGTGAAGCGGATGATTAAAGCAAATCCCAACGTCTCAAGCCGTGATTTGGCTAAAAGATCGGCATGTCGCAGAGCTACGTCCAGAATGCAAAGAAGAGAGCTGGACTACATACATACAATGTACAGAACTTCCCAAACCGCGATGAGCGGCAACAATCGACGACTAAAACTCGGGCACTGAATCTACGAGAAGATGCTGACAAAATATCGCTGCTGTGGGATGGACGACGAAACGTATATAAAAGCCGATTTTAAGCAAATTCCGGGGTTGGAGTTTTTCACCGGCAAGAGCAAGTTCTATGTGGACGACAAATTTAAGAAGAAGAAAATGTCGAAGTTCGCTTCCAAATATCTCATTTGGCAGGCCATCTGCTCTTGCGGGCTGAGGAGTGAGCCTTTCGTGACAAAGGGCGAAATGGCGAGATCTACAAATCTGAGTGCCTCGAGAAGCGCCTTTTGCTGTTCTTGCAGCAGCACGACGAAGCTCCGCTATTTTGGCCAGATTTGGCATCATGCCACTATTCTAAAAGTGTCCTGGAGTGGTATGAGGCCAATTCTGTCCATTTTGTTCCAAAGGACATGAATCCGCCAAACTGTCCGGAGCTGCGCCCGGTTTAGCAGTTCTGGGCAATGATGAAGCGGGAACTTCGGAAGAGCAAGAAGTCAGTCAAAGACGAGAAGGACGAGAAGAAAATGGAAAAAAAAACTGAGAAACTGGTACCGGATGACACTGTAAAGACTTTGACGGAGGGCATCAAGCGAAAATGCGTTCAATTTTACACTCAAGGCTCCATCGATTAACTTTTCTTTTGATTTTTGAAGTAAATATATGTATAAAACTACCCTAAAATTTTGGTTTGATTCTATACATTATAAGAAAATTGGCATGACATTTTCGGTGTCGCAATTTTTTCGTGTTCGCCCTTTAAGCTCGTTTGGTTGGGAATTTTTCCGGAATTTTTTAGGTAAACAAAACTCTCTAGCTACATTTGTGTTCATTTTTATGGGAAACTCGTTTTTAAGAGGGGCCGAGAGGTCTCAAACAGCCATAAATAAATTGCTAGCCACCATAGAAACATTTCTCTCCTTCAAAAGCTCCAAATGTCGAATTTGGTTTCGTTTACTTGATTAGTTGAAGCTATGCAGAAATTCGTGTTTCATTTGTATGGGAGCCCCCCTGTCCCCTTTCTGAATGCGAAGGGGTCTAAAGCCACCTTAGAAAGATTTCTTGCCTTCTAAAAGCCGCATATGCTAAATCTTGTTTTATTTTCTCAAAGTTATTCTCGAGTTATTCAGAAATTTGTATTTCATTTGTTTTATTTTGCATACCCCCTCCCCCATCACTATTTCCAGAGAGCAAAGAGTTTTCAAACTACCATTGCATCATTTAAAACCTCCACCTGCTAAATTTGGTTCCATTTGCTTGCTTAGCTCTCGAGTTATGCAGCAATTTGTGATTTATTTATATGGGAGCCGTCCTTTTCAGAAGAAAAAGGGGTCTGAAACCACCATAAAAACATTTATTTTCTTTAAAAACCTGCACTTGCCACTTTCTTTTCCAGAGGGGGGAGGGATCTCAAACCATCATGAAAATCTTTTCCGGCCCCAAAAACTCCTGCAGACAAATTTTGACGCCCTCCTGTTCAGTAGTGTCCGAGTGTATAAGGGTCAGTCAGTCCGTCAGTCAGTCAGTCAGACAGACAGACAGACAGACAGACAGACAGAGGGGAAACAGGGGGCAGCAGCGACTGCGAAGACGCGTCCAGGGGCTCAGATCCTCCAGTGCCCATCCCATCCAGAAGTGCCAACCGGCGCATTAGGATCAAAGCCCGTGAGATCCTTAATAACGGCATACTGGTGATAGCATCGAATAAAGATACGACATGGATCAACTGATTGGACTTGATGCGTAGGGCTGGTAGTCGGGCTATTCTGCTTCCTCAGTATGGAACAGTGACACCTTCCAGAAATGGCAAGTGGGCTAATAGTGTGGCTGCCCCCGTCCCGGTTAAACCTTGGCAGGCCTCCGTCACCTAAAGTGGTGGCTAGTAGGCTCAGATATTACATTCCTGACTTACGCTGACTCAGCTCTGAAAACGGTAGGTGACTATCTACAACGAAATCCAACAAATTGGAGGACAACGGAGAAACGACCAAAAAAGGCGAAAAAGAAAAAAAAACAAAAACATATTAAACAACGATGGCAAAAAGCCAGACAATGGAGACGGAGGTGCGCTAGTGTTCGCAAGAAGCGGAAAGCTACAGAGGTCACCATTGCCCAGTTCGGTGGCCACTGCAAGTACCAGCAGTAGCAAGACACAGGAGTTCCTGCACATCCCGAGGGGATAGTGTTGTGAAGAAAGATGGAGGTAGCCAGAAACCCGATCGACGAACTCTATAACTATGTAAAGAACAGGCACAACGTCCACAAAGAAATCCAGGAGATGATGACGCGTGTTAAATCAACAGTGATTGTAGCCGAACGCGAGCAGGATGTACTGAGGGTGAGAGCAGGGACTACCGAAAAGATTCTTGAGGACAGCCAAAAGGCAACGGAGATGGCAACGGTTGAAACATAAGAGACGCCGAAGAAACCCCTGAATCGACACTCGGAGAAAAAGAAAAGGGATACACCAGGAGAGGAGGACGAGGAGCAAAAAAAGATCAAAAACGACGAGGAGAAAGGTGAAGTCAGTGAATGGCGTACTGTTGGCAACCAGAAAGATAGAAATAAGAAAAATCAGCAGCAAGTGAAAACATCAGGAGAGAAGAAGAAACAGATGCCTAGGCCTCGCCGGATGCGAAGTAAAGGCGACGCTCTAAATGTTACGGTAAAAAGTGGAACTACGTACGGTGAACTCTTCAGAACAGTGAGAGCAGATCCGGAGTT
Source organism: Aedes japonicus (assembly GCA_034211315.2). NCBI lineage: Eukaryota > Metazoa > Arthropoda > Insecta > Diptera > Culicidae > Aedes > Aedes japonicus. The sequence goes on along the minus strand of JASCZW010008648.1, from coordinate 12,633 downwards.
GAAGGAACTACGGGAGAAGGTGGAGAAAACCAGGCGCATCCATTAAGGTGAGATGCTCTTCGAGCTGAGGAAGTATCCTGCTTCAAGGGTCTCTTGGTGAGCAGGCGATAGTTAGAGCTCTCGCACAGGAGGCTGTGATCGAGTGCAAAGATCTTGAGGGCGAGCTGATGAGGGCGCTGAAGGGACACTGCGATCTTGGATATGCACCAATCTGCTTGACCGTACGCCTTGGTGGCTCAAAGACGACGATGATACGTCTGCCGACAGCTGCAGCCAACAAGCTGTTGGAGTCGGGTCAAGTAAAAGATCAGTGGTCGGTGTGCTCACTGAGAGTCGTCCCTCGACTTCCGAAGAAATTGGAGAGATGCCTTTAGTGCATGGGTTTTGTTTACCAGGCAACGAACTGCAAAAGTTCTGACAGATCTGATCTGTGCAGTAAATGCGGGGAGAAGGGTATTTTCGCAAGAGACTGCACAAAGAAATCTAGATGCAAAAAAGAGAACGGAAACAACCTCATGACAGCTGACAGTAGGTCGGCAGTGATGGAGGTAATCCAAATTAACCTCAATCATTGCGACATTGCACAGCAACGGTTGTGGCAGTCAACAACAGAAACAAAATGTGACGTTGCAATCATTGCGGAACCGTATCGTGGTCCTCCCGAAAACGGAAACTGGCTTGCAGATAGAGCTGCAAAGGCTGCGATACAAGTTATGGGCAGATTCTCTATCCAGAAAGTGGTATCCAGTTCATGCGAAGGATTCGCAATCGCCAAAATCAATCTCATCTTTGTAGTCACCCCCAAGGTGAACCATGGAGCAGTTCTACCAGATGCTGGATGCACTCACCAATAAGCTCATCGGAAGAAGACCGGTTATCATCGGAGGAGACGTTAATGCTTGGGCTGTGGAGTGGGACAGCAGATGTACCAACGCTAGAGGGTGCAGTATGCAAGAAGCTGCAGACAATCGTGAATCCATCATCTATGTTACCTTCTGTAGTCCGTCGCTGATGACAAATATGAACTGAAGAGTGTGTGAGGAGTATAGCCAAAGCGACCATCTGGTGATTCGGTGTACCATCGACCAGCGAAGTCCTGTCACAATACCAAGGACAAATAGCTGCGAGCGAAAGTAGAAGATGAAAGTTTTCGACGAGGAACTCCTTGTTGAGGCACTTTGGTTCGACAGCGAATTCTCGAACCGAAACGCGGACGAGCTGACGAATACATTAGTAAGGGCATGCGACGCTACCATGCCGAGGAAACAGGAACCAAGGAACAAGCGGCGCCCAGCTTACTGGTGGAATGAGTCTCAAAGACAGAAGACGTGCCCAGAGAGCTAAAACCACAGCAGACAGAGAGGTGCACATGGTGGTGTTTCGAGCGGCCAGGACCGAATTAAAACGAGAGATAAAACTGAGCAGGACGAACAAGGAGCTGTGCCGAGCCCCAGGGCGACGCGTACCTTATTGTTATTGTCTTCCCGAGACGTAACGAAGTAGCGTCGAAAGGGCTTAAGGTGAACAAGGCACCCATAGAATCCCTAACGTGGCTCTGGAAGTGGCCATTCAGGCATTTCCGGACATGTTCAGGGATGTGTTACAGAAATGTCTAGAGGAAGGCCACTTCCCGGATAGGTGGAAAATACAGAAACTATTGTTGCTGCCGAAGTCAGTAAAGGCTCCAGGGTATCCAGCATCGTTCAGGCCAATATGCCTGTTGGATACGCTCGATAAACTCTGGGAGAAAGTCATCCTCATCAGGCTGAAGAAATTTACCGAGAACGAGCACGGGTTATCGAGGATGCAATTCGGTTTCCGGAAGGGGAAGTCTACGATGGATTCTATTCGGCTGTAAAGGCGTCCAAACAGAAGCGGAGAGGCGATCGATGTTGAGCTTTTGTAACGATCGATATTAAGAACGCCTTCAATGTGGGTCCCTTATAACCTGTGCAGAATTCTGAAGAGTTGCTTTCAGAACCGGGTGCTGATCTACGAGAATCTCCGTGGGCGGAAATCGGACAACATCAAGGCCGGAGATCCGCAAGGTTCCATCCTTGGCCCAACACTTTGGAACGGGATGTAAAACGGTGTCCTGACGCTGAAGCTTCCCAAAGGCGTAGTGATCGTTGGCTTTACAGATGACAACGTATTATTAGTGAAAGTTGAAACACTGGAAGAAGTGGAAATGCTGGCGACCGAAGCAATCGGCCATAGCCCCAAAGTAGATGATCGGCTAAATTTCAACAGCCGCGTAGATTATACTTGTGGGAAGGCGGCGGTGTCCGAATCATGCCGAATAGCTACGGTCCTTGAAGTTGTAAGCAGCGTCTACAGGCTAGTATACCATCATCGATACTATAATACGGAGGTCCAGCCTGGGTCGCAGCGCTAGAAACCAAGCGAAACCGGGCGAAGTTGAACCGTACGTTCAGGCTCACGGCCATGCGAGTGCGTACCCAACTATTTCATCGGAGGCAGTTTGGGTCATTGCCGGAATGATCCCGATAGGCATCACTCTCGCGGAGGACAGTGAATGATATCAGCGGAGAAACATCAGAAGAGTTCAGAAGCAGGTGAGAGCGGAGTCGATAACTAAATGGCAACGAGAATGGTACACAAGGGTGAACGGTCGATGAAAAGGAAGCACGGAGAGGTAAATTTCAACCTTACGCAGTTTCTGTCTGGCCAGGGTTGCTTCAAGCAATATTCGCATCGACTTGGACAAGCAGCATCACCCTTTTGTCCAGAGTGCGCAGACATCCAAGAAACACCGGAGCACGTGGTCTTTGAGTTCCCTCGATTTGGATCAATGCGAAGCGAGAGACTTGCCATCAGCGGGTCAGCTATCCGCCCAGTTAACGTCGTCTATAGAATGTGTCATGACGAAAGTGTTTGGAATGCGATCAAAGGAGCCATAACGCAAATCATGTCGGCTTTGCAGCAAAAATTGCGGGAATTTTACGCGAATCTTCTGAGATTCATGAAGAATCTTCAGAGATTTATGTTTAGAATTCAGAGATTCGTGATAAACCTGATGATGAATCTGACGAATATCGTGACGAATCTTCTGAGATTTGTGATGAATCTTTTGATATTCGTGATGAATCCTCTGAGAACCGTGTCAAAACGCATTAGCTTCGTGATGAATCTTCAGAAATTTCTACATAAATCGTGTTGATTCTTGCTAGATTTCTGTTTAAAAATCTGAGATCCTTGATAAATCTTCAGAGATTTGTGATGGATCTTCAGATATTTCTGTTTGAAATTCTGAGATTCGTGATAAATCTTATAAGATTCGTAGTGAATCTTCATAGATTGACAATGAATCTTATGAGTATCATGATCAATCTTTTGAGATATGTGATGAATCTTTGAGGACTTGTGCTGAATCTTCAGAGATTTATGTTTTAAATTCCGAGATTCAATAATGAATCTTCTGAGATTTGTGATGAATCTCCTGAGATTCGTGATGAATCTTCTGAGATTCGTGGCTAAACTTATTAGTTTCATGATGAATCTTCAAATTACAAGATTCGTAACGAATCTTTTGAGATTCGTGATTTATCTTCTAAGATTGATATTGAATCGATTCGTGGTAAATCTTCTGAGAGTCGTTACAATAATGATTAGCTTCATAGTGAATCTTAAAAATTATTGATTGAATAGTGTAGAATCTTCAGAGAGGTCTGTTTAAAATTCTTATATTCATGTTGAATCTTTCAAGATTTGTAATCAACCTTCTTATATTGATGATGACTCTTACGAATATCGTGATGAATCTTCAGAGATTTCAGTTTAAAATTCTGAGATTCGTGATGAATCTTCGGAGATTCGTAGTGAATCTTCTTAAATTGTCGATGAATCTTATGAGAATCATGATCAATCTTTTGAGATTTAGGATGAATCTTTTGAAATTCGTGATGAATCTTCTAAGGTTCATGATGAATCTTCAGAGATTTCTAAATCAGAGATTCGATCATGAATCTTCTGAGATTCGTGATGAAGCTTCTGAGATTTGTGATGAATCTTCTGAGATTTGCGATTAGTCTTCTGAGATTGGTGATGAATCTTCAGAGATTTCTGTTTTAAATTCAGAGATTCTTATGAAAATTCTTAAATCTTTTCAGATTCACGATGAATCTTCTTAGATTGATAATGAATCTTTTGAGATTCGTGATGAATCTTCTAAGATTCATGATGAATCTTCTAAGATTCATGATGAATCTTCAGAGATTTCTTAATTCAGAGATTCGATAATGAATATTCTGAGGTTTGTGATGAATCTCCTGTGATTCGTGATGAAGCTTCTGAGATTTTTGATGAATATTCTGAGATTCGCGATTAATCCTCTGAGATTCGTGATTAGTCTTCTGAGATTCGTGATATATCTTCTGAGATTCGGGATGAACTTAGTGATGAACCTCTTGAGATTCGTGATGAATCTCTTGAGATTCGTGATGAATCTTCTGAGATTCGTGATAAAACTTAATAGCTTCATGATGAATCTTCGGATTCCTGTTTCAAATTCCGAGATTCGTGATGAGTCTTCTGAGTTTCGTGATTGATCTTCTTAGATTGATATTGAATCGATTCACTATAAATCTTCTGAAAGTCGTTACTAAAATAATTAGCCTCGTTGTGAATCTTAAGAAAATGTGGATTAAATCGTGTTAAATCTTCAGAGTTAGAGATTCTGTTTAAAATCTTGAAATTCGTGATGGACCGTTTTGAGATTCGTAATGAAGTTTCTTAGAGTGATGACGATCTCTGAAGTATCGTTATGAATTTTATGACGATTTGCAATGAATATTGAGAGAATCTGTTATCAATTTTCTAAGAATTGTGATATAACTAATTCATGGTAAAAATGGAACGCATCTCTCGTGTAAAAAAAACCTTAGTCTATATAAATAGTTCACTAGAGAAAGAATTGATACTCATCATTAGAGTAGAGCAGTCTATAAATTGTCCATAAGTTGTTGAAATTTTGCAGAGGTCCATTACAATGACAAACGAAGTTCCTTTTTCCCATCCACTCCATGCTGGATAGGCAAGTGGTAGGTTATTCACTAGGAAATTGTGTTTTTTATACATGCTTTAACAAATGCATAGCAGGCAGCACTGGTGTTTCAGGCACGAAAATACATATTTCAAAAGTTCCAAAACGTCTCTGACTTGAGTAGGACTCGCTATAAAGTGTCAAAACTAAACCTTTCGAAGGCTAGGTAAGCTACGTTAAACTTTCACTAGCCACCAAATGACAAGAAAGAATGTATCGAAAAGTAGTTCTACAAATTTGATACGTAATTGAGCTGTAACTTATGCATATAATATTAGTGTGTAGTCGCATTACGTTTTGTTTACATGTCAGAAGGCCTATTTCGATTTTTTTCTTTTCATTATCACAGCATATTTTTTTTTACAAAATGTCGCGCATTGAAATTGAGATACGAAGGAAACTTCAGCACATTTGGTATATTGAAAAGTATGTAAGATACGATTCTATTACCAAAAAGGTAAAAGTACGTTAAGTAAGTGTAATACGAGTGATTGAAAAGTATCAATCTCAATAAGCAGTATCTGCCTTGGACTAGACAAATACTCGGTTTCAGCAATCCCAAATTGAATCAAAAAGTCGTCGATTATATTCAGGAGAACAGAAAAACCTCTACATGTGATTTGGTCAAGAAGTACAGGACCAGCATCGGAATAATCCAGTGGATTAATTAACGAACAAGTACGAAAAAAATCTCCTGAAGCATGAGATTCCTCCACGCTTTAAGCCGGATCTGGCCCCTGCCTCTGTTTTCTACTAACGACGTGGATTTCGTTGCAAAAGGATATCAAGCCACCAAACTGTCCTCAACTGCGACCGATCGAAACACTACTGGGTAATCGACAAGCGGAACCTCAAAAAGTCAGGTGCAGTGGTTCACAATATGTGAGGCTTCAAGAAAAACTGGTCAGTAGCGTTCAGGAAGTGCACAAAAATCACTGTGCAGAACTTGATGAACTTGATGACGATCAAATAACCGAAATCTCTAACCTCAAATGTGTTATAAGACCTTTTTTCGAACGACCTTTGGGAGAAGAGACAATTCCATACCAAGAGAAAACTGTGTTTGTTTTACACTTCCTAAAGGCTACATGTGACAGAAATCAATTTCCAATTAGAGGTTTTGAAAGACAAAACTATAAATGTTACCGGTTATGTTTTCTCTCATCGTCATTTATTTTAACAACTACTACTTTAGAAGTAGTTTGAAATTGAGAGTAGGGCTTTTTGTTTAGTAGTATTTCGAAGCAAATGAACACACTTTTGCCATACATATGCCTATCAATACTTTCTCTTCACATCTTTTGTTCTAGCAGAAATTGCTGTCCACTCCTAGGGTTGCATGTTGATAAGAAAGAATGTTTCTAGTTTTAATTGTTTCTTTTAACTCCCTGACAATTTGGTGATAATCGGATAAAATCTCAAATTTTGAGAATGAATTTTATGTGTGCAAATTTTTAGCGGTACACCCTGTAAATCGAGCTTTATAGAGTCACTATTTTTCTTTCATAAATTAGTGGATACAATTGATCAGTATCTATTTTAAACACTTCCGGTTATCTGATGCTCCAGCATCTATCCTGTGAACAAAGCCTAAACCGTCCCACAAATTCACTTTTCCAACTCCAAACCTCTTCACAGTTGAAAGTAATTTCCTCTGCCATCCAACCGTCACCGACGGCTTATTGGAACGTGCGGCACAATTGAAGGAGCACTCACGTCGACTCAGTCAGTTACTGACAGGCTAGAAAGTGTGATTAATGGTCCTCGTGAAGCGTGAAGTCAATTTTTTACCCCCATGCCTTGCCATTGTGAGTTCGTCTTTGTCAAACATCAAAACATGCGATGATCTCATGAGTGAACTTTCCGCTCCAACATTTATCAGTCTGTTGTGTTCGTTTGGTCGTTAAGAGGTTAATGGTTCGGGGAAGATGTTTCCTGTTGTTTTTTACTTGTGTATCGATTGAAGGCAAAGCAAGCCAGGGATGATTGGATGGAACAATGTGACACTGGAATAGAAGTGGAAGGGGTGTTGTCGAGTTCGTTAGCAGCAAAGCTGTTTATAAGCCAAAACCTAAAGCCAAAATGTGTGCTGGTTGGTTGGATGTCTCCACTATGGTGCTTGTTTCAATTTAAGAGAACTAAAGCGGTTTCTCATATGTGGTGAAAACAAGATCAAAGAAAGGTGAAATGAAAGGGTTTTCTAATACGATGCTATTTAGGGGTGAATGTTTTCATCCGTTTTCTTGCGAAGAGAATATGGTTCATCATTATGGGATGTAAAGTGAAGTTTTGAAAGTGTTGTAAGCACTGGGCAAAGTTTTTAATTAGTGGCAATTAAGCTTGTGAAAAACTGATCCAATTGAAAGTGCTGAGAATTGAAAACATAATCCTACCTCTCATTTGTACTTCATCACGATATGGAAGTTTTGGAGCTTATTTTGCGGAAAACTATTTCTCAGGATTCTAATTTACTTTCTTCTGAAGCCGATAACCATTTGGAAAGTAAACTTGGACATGTAACGAAAATGGCTCGGTCATTTGTATATGGATGTTATATTCATTTTTACAATTTGATCGAATGTAAAACTAATAAATCCACACAGGATGAAAATCAACATATGACATCTTGCAGACACGACTATCACGTGAAGAATAACTAGCTTATCGAGCGTAGCTGCTTGTCTGTTTTCTTGAGTGATCGTTATTGGCCATTTTTGAAAAATACCGGTATTCGGCATTTGGTGGAGTCAATACCGGTAATACCGGGAAAATACCGGTATTTGTGAAAATTCCTTATATAAAACTAACTTTTGATTTGTACTTTTGGGGGAATAACAATATTTATTGACAAACTTCAAATACTAAAATCATTGCTTGTTGAGCTGGGCAAAGTGAAACTTCAGTAGACATAACATACTGCTCGATTCATCTCACAATCCGCATCAAATTTTGTTGGCAATGTTAATGTCAAAGCTGCTGGTTCAATCGAAGCTGGACGAATGGTTCCAAGAGCGTCCAAAATCAGTGACAAGTTCTTGCCCTTAATCCCCATGGATCCATAATAGCAGAATTATTTACGGATTTCTTGCATGAATCCTGGCGTCAACGTAGATGCCACCGGCAACGCAAGTGTTTTGCGCTGCTGCAGTCTCTTCATGAGTTGTTCTTTGACCGATAAACCAGAAATATTATCCACAGAGGCATCTTATTCGTTAAGATGGTCAGGTGTGGTCGTTGTCTCATCTTTAACGATCACATCAGGAATTATTAAGGTGTGGCCCAGTTAGAATTGGAATATAGACTATTGAGCCTATTTCGGATATACATGTATGTATGTATGTATGTATGGTAGCCACCATCCCCTCTATCCCTTGGCTTGGATGCAGCTCCACTAAACAGCAAGATCAAATTGGGCCACCGATCTGAATTCGCACTATCGCTGTATGAAGGGCCAAAAACGGAGGGGTGGACCCGTAAGCAGAGACACTTACACGAAATCCACGGGAAATTAAGAATCTCCTTCCAACGATATGATCCAACAAATCGAATAACACAATTCGCAATACTCATTAAGCTTTCTACAGGATGGCTTGTTAAGAAGGGCGCGTCACTCTCCCTGAAACTGTTGGAGTCGAACTCGCAGCACCACACTCGAATCGGTAGGATAAGAAATGATACTGTTTGTTCCCTCCTAGACTCAGGCAGTCAATCAAACCATCGTCCAGTTTCAGCTTGAATGATACCCTGGTGCTCCTCCCAACCCAGTATTTATTATATTTATATAAATATAGATGTAATGTAATAATAATATGTTATATATGAATATATAGTAGAGCAAAAATTATATAAGGATATTTAGTTAAATTATGTAATAGTTGGAGTTCACGAGCCTATGATAACCATGTTAAACTAAATTAATTAACCTGCTGAAATAATAATATTAAGGCAGTAATAATAATATGCAGCTTCGTACCACTTTGTATCACTGATGGGTGACTGTATCTCTGGAATGTGAAGGTCATCTTGTTATTCATCTATATAAATAAAAATGAGTTGGGGTTTCCTTTGTCACGATTTAACTCGCGAGCGGAAGGACCGTTCGGCAAGATTTTTGCTTTGTTGGATTTGTCTTGGACACCGGAAGGTTCTTATGATGGTCTGAAACCCCTCCTTTCTCTGGAAAGGGGGGCTCCCATACAAGTGAAGCACAAATTTCTGCATAACTCGAGAACTGATCAAGGAAAGGAACCCAAATTTAGCATGCGGAAGTTTTTGGAGGAAAGCAATGTTTCTATGGTAGTCAGAAACCCCTCCCCTCTCTAGAAAGGGAGGCTCTCGTACAAATGAAACAGAAGTTTCTGCATATCTCAACAACTTATCAAGCAAATGGAACCAAATTTGGCATGTGGGGTTTTCTGGAGGAGAAAAATGTTTTTATGGTGGTTTGAGACCCCTCTCCTCTCTTAGAAGGGGTGCTGTCATACAAATGAAACTGTATTTTCTTAATAACTCTAGATCTAATAAAGCAAATGGAACCAAATTTGGCATGCGGGTATTTTAAAGGCAATAAATGTTTCTACGATAGTTCGAGACCCCTCCTCTCTCTCTGTTAGGTTGGGGGCGGTGCTCCCATACAAATGAAACAAAAGCTTCTATATAACTCGTGAGTTAATCAAGTAAATGGAGCCAAATTTGGAGCCAAAAGTAAATGAAGCCAAAAATCAAGTAAATGGAGCCAAATGAGGTTGAAGTTTTTGAAGGCATAAAATGTTTCTAAGGTAAATCGAGACCCCTCTGCCCTCTGTAAGGGGGCTCTCATACAAATGAATCACAAATTTGTGCATAACTCGAGAACGAATCAAGCATATGGAACCCAATTTGGCATGTGGAGGTTTTTGGAGGAGATAAATGTTTCTATGGAAGTTTGAGACTCCTCAGCCACCTGGAAGGGTGCGGGAGGGGGGTGTCCATACAAATGAAACACAAATTTCTGAATAACTCGAGAACTTATTAAGTTAATGGAACCAAATTCGGCATGTGGATGTTTTTGAAGGCAAGAAATGTTTCTATTATGGTTTGAAACTCCTCCGCTCACTGAAACAGGGGTTTCTTATACAAATAAAACACGAATTTCAGCATAACTCGAGAACTAATCAAGCAAATCGAATCAAATTTGGCATGTGGGGGGTTTTGAAGGCAAGAATGTTTCTATGGTGATTCAAGACCCCTCCCCTTTTTGAAAGGGCGGGGGGTTCAAACAAATGAAACTCAAATTTTTATTATAATCGAAGAGCCCCGTGTGATGGTTCGAAAACTAATCAAGCAAATGGAACCAAATTTGGCACGTGGGGGGTTTTGAAGGCAATGAGAAACCACCCCCTCTGGAAGGGAGGGCTCCTATTCAAATGAAACACAAATTTCTACCAAAAATGAGAATTATCCAGGATACTTAAACACAAAACGTGTATTTCACGGGTAAGAAGCATGTTTTGATAGAAGTTTGAACCCCTGCTTATTCAAGAAAAAAAACTCTATCCGAAAAAAAACCATGAAAGTGCCAGTTACATTAAATTTTCCTTCATTTAGTTGCAAGCGTAGCAGCGCACGCACCGGGTTCAGCTAGTTGAGGTATAAATATCAATAAAGCATTCAATTGTATATAAAACCATAATATTATATTATTACGTATTTAATCATGACATATAGATATATAACCTTCTGGAATGAAGAGCATTTATTAATTTTGATTATTATTTGATATAATGTAATAAAATAATTATACCGGCCGGATCACCAAACTGAAGCAATTAAAATTTTATTAATTATTTTATTACTTCTTCCATAATACATATATTTTTGATATGCAATTAATAATGATGAACAGCTGTGTTCCTCTGAACCGCCTCAAATAGTAGTTGATGATCGTGTACTGAAATGTTAAGGTCATATTACGCCATTTAATGGAAAAATATAATGAAGGAATTAAAGGTTGAGTGGTCGAGAGAGTCGTCAGCATTTCTATTAATGAAAATATGCTAGAGCTTGTAAAAAACATGCATCATATAATAACACATACTAGTATCTACACATCTATATATACATCCATTGCTACTTTCGAGAAGGCCATATCTGACGGTGCTAGATACAGCTGAAAATTGATCCTCATTTTTACTGCTGCTTCTACCAGGAGATGATCATCCTATAACCGCAAGACCTCCTCTCCTAAACTGTATGGTACCTGAGAGAAATTTACCTTTCTGGCGTAATAAATGTAATGAAATATACAGAATTAGGCTATGAATAAACAATGTCCTATTAGATAAAATATATAGTGAGGGTATATTGTAATATGAATTGAAAATTACATGTGTGCCGACTGCTGTTTTGTTGCAATTGTAGACAAACTTGCGCATCCATTATGAACCAGAAAATTTAGGCAATGTATGACCACCATGAAAAAAAAGAATTTTAAATTTTAAATTAATTTGTAATACCTGACGACCTAGAAGACATGAAAGATATGAGAATGGAAAATTATGATATGATGTACCGGTCGCACCTCTCACTTCGCTATTGTCGGATTGACAACATTGCCCAGGCTACGCCAACCAGCGTCTCCATTTTTCAGCTGGCAGTCTTTTGTGATCATATGACTCGTGGAGGCGTGAGGTAGGAACTTGTGAGGACCAGAGGTCGGTCGCACCCTCCTGCAAAGTTGTCAACTCACCATTTGAAGCCCGAGCCTATTTCGGATATACATAAACAAAAAAGTATTCTGTTTGACTCTATGTGAACTTGAGAGGGAAAATACAAACAAAAAAATCATCTGAATCCCGTTGATTTCACGCCATTGTAGCACTGTTTTGCTGTTCTGACAGCCAAAACATGACAGGTTCATTGTGGGATTTGATGAATGGCAATATTCGCTTTTGGAGACATTCCGTTCTGTACTGCTCTGAATTAAATGTCTTATCAGTCTTGGTATTCCTACCGCAGCTACAGATGCCTTGCCAAATCATGTATCTACGTGCTAATTTATCTGCAAATACAAACTTGAATTTGGCAGAAACATCTCCCCGAGCCATGTAAATTTTTTAGTCCCGGTAGCTGTTTGAAATCGGCCTTTACATAGGTTTCATCATCCATGAGGAGACAGCCACTGAATTTTGTCAACACCTGATCATACAGTTTTCTGGCACGGATTCTGGCCACATTGTTCTGCTTTTGATCCCTATTTGATTGTCTACAGGCACGGTATGACTTGAAGCCTTCCCGGAGACGAATCCGTTGCACGGTACTGCGTGCGGCGCGAAACTTTTTGGCCAAATCACGGTCTGAGATGTTGGGGTGTGCCTTAATGTTCTTGATGACTTTATTGCACAGTTGACGGTTGACAGTACCCGCTCAACGCTTGCTTTGGAGCTTGCAATCGGTCAACAAAATTTTCTTTGTACCTTTTCAAAACATTCCAAACGGTGTATCGGGGAAAACCCAACACTTTAGCATGTTTTGTCCCAGACCACGAAGGGTTTTTCAAATGATTGCACCCAATTATGTTTCTTCTTTCTTTT
>JASCZW010008647.1:0-48570 GCA_034211315.2 Aedes japonicus | reverse complement strand
TGCAAATCAAACGACGGCAGTGGATATTGCTCAGCACTGCAAGCGATGCCGATGGCGGAAACATTTGGCTTGCACTTACGATGATCAAGTTCCACACAGACGATATGGCTGGCCAGACGGGTTTTACATGGCTCCATCCTTTGCTTGTCGCTTCGAGTTGATGCTGGGTTATAAAGGAAATTGCTATTCGTGTATAACTTAAGGATCTTTGTTACGCCAATTAGAATGCTTAAACGTCTATGTTTTTCTTCCTCAGGCAAAGAAATAAATAGCGATAAACATCTGTTTTGAGGAATTTCAATATTGACTATTGCTTTCAGATACTTTGTTGCTAGCAACAAGCGATGCCACAGAAAATATGTTTATATTAATGTTAGATATAAGTCTTTTAAACGATTTTTTTGAGGTAAAAAGAAGCTGCCATGAAGGTTGTCCAGAATAAAAATGGAAACAGAATTTCAACAAATTTCTTTAAATTTTTGAATGGATGACCTGAATCTGCTGAATGCCTCATGGCTACAGCTATTTGCGATTGTTGAAATTCTAACGTAGACAATTTTTTTATTTTCTTTTGGTTTTTTTTTAAATTTAATTGAATCAAAAGACGTACAAACAATTTAAACGTAATTACACCCATTCAATTTTTTGTTTTCGTTTTAGCCATTCTTTTCTTGCTTTTGTTCTAGCCAAATAAATTTCGAAAGAGTTCCAGGAAGTTTCAGATGTTGCCTCTATTTATTGCCTCGTTAGCGATGGCAACAGCAAAATACCGAAAGTAGGTAAGATAGGTAGGTAAATTTGAGCATGAGCATGATTGACCACCCGATAACGAGCATCTGTTATTGTCAGATCAGCTGTTCTTACACAAAGAACTAACAGATGCTTGGATTAGCATACATCCTCAATGTAAAAACCCAGATCCAACAGCGTGTAAGACGTGGCGCTTCCTATCTGCCCAAAGTCTGCATCAACATATATTGTTCATGCAGATGCTGTTGAAGCCACTCATAAGTGTGAATGGTTTATTTCAGCAGAATACAAAATATATGTTAATACATCGAACTTGACGAACTGATTGTTCCAATGTTGAACGAACGCTGTTTGTAAACACCGTGCCGTAGTCCGTCCAAATCCAGAAGAAGAATGAATGTCCCACACATCGAGTTGGAGTTCGAGTTATTTCAGTAGAAGACATATATTAAAACATCGAGTTTAAGGACCGATTTAAACCAACAGTAGGGACGCCGTTTGAGCCACTCACAAGTGTGAAGGGTTTATTTCAGCAGAATATAAAAATCTATGTTAATACATCGAATTTGAGGACCGATTTAAACCAACAATAAGGATGCTGTTGGGGCCACTCACTAGAGTGGGTAGTTTTTTTTTTTTTTTTTTTTTCCTCTGTTCGGGACATAAACCACTGAGACCAGTAATTTGATCTATTGTAGTATATCCCGTGTCCTTTGTTTAGTGCATGTCGATTAACCTCATCACTATTGAGAAATGACGAGGTATTCGGTGTTGTTACAGTTGTCATTGTTTGTTTTGTTGGCAATGAATCAAATTTTATTGAAAGTTTCCACTATTTAAACCCTTTGAGGAGTGAGAGCACTCTTCAAAGGCGCGCCCCTTTATCAGTCAAAATCAGATTCATTGCAAAGAAAACAAACTATGACTCCGATACTGACCATGCATCAGAACCCTAGTCATAACCAATTCAAACTATAGAACATCAAATAGACAATGAGAATTCACATAAATGAAGACTAACCATGTTTTACTTATTCTAAGCTCATCCTCGCACAATTGCAAAACGAGTATTGTCACTTTTCATAAGACATAAAATGTAACAAGGACTAAAATATGTTCCTTTGGCTACAAATAACAATATGTTCCCTAGTTTGAATTAATTCAGACTAGGGTTCGGTGGTAGATCTGATACCCCGTAACGCACCACGAAAAGGTGATCTACCAGCGTTACGGGTCAGAGTGGGTAGTTTATTTTAGCAGAATACAAAAATATGTTGAAACACCGACTTTGAGGACCGATTTAAACCAACAGTAGGGATGCTGTTGAGGCCACTTACTAGTTTGTTGCTATTGTTGTAATACATCTACACTAACTGAACTCCAATATCACCCAGTCATTTTTCACATCTTCACATCATCTTCAGTAAAAACACAAAGATATTCAACTATTGATAAGATGCAATCCATAAATATCTGTACAGCTCAACCATTAGTCGATGAATGTGTACTGAAATAAATGTTGAGCGACATGCCCCGACGATGTTGCAAATGACGCAAAATGCGCACGGCAGCATTGACGGAACTGTACAGCGATTACTTCTTCTGAAATATTGATAACTGAAATGACAGCACCGACCGTGATATCAGCATGCTGCTGATGATATATATTACCAGGTAAAATAGCATGCACAATGTATTTTGTCCGATCTCTCCAGTAGTTTGCAGCGCAAGATTAGGTGTTATTACAAGTCGTCAGTTTCATTTAGTTTTTACTTGATCGCGAGTGAAATTCACGTTTCTGAAGAAGAAAACGTTGTGTGACCTAGCAGGGCAACAACGTCATTAACTGCAATTAGCAACACTGCCCTGATCTACAAGCCATTTTGCTCCAAGCATCCACGGATCGGCAACGCGACCAGACATGTCCATTAAAGGAAGGCGTGCAATCGAACCATCACCGGTTCCAATCCACGTCACCGATCCAACAACACCACCATCGTCCGTTCAGCTCCACGCCTAGCCGGTATCAACGCGGCCACTCATCGTCGCTCGGCAGGCAGCCGTCAGCACGTTCCGTCGCCCGTCAGCAGCAGACCAGCTGATACGTCACAATATAAGTTTTTTATTAGTATATAGATAAGTCTTTGTTCTCGCCCATGCGACAGCGCGACAGTCAGATGTTGACTGATGAGCGTGTGAGGTGAGAGCGCTCGCAAGGCTTAGCCTGCGCACATCCGCGACTGATCGCCATAACTACGTTGGTGTTGTTGAGCCGCGCAGGCTCCGACAAGCGGAGACCGGTGGATGATTTATCGGAAGATGAATCATCTATAGTCGCAAAATGATGGGGTAGCTCTCCAAGTTACCCGATCGCGTCGCTTGTCCAAGATAAGTTCAGCTGGTCCTTGGGCTGTCAATGCTCGGCCCAAAACGAAACCCTCACGACATGTTACCAAGATCTCAGACGATCTGACGAAACGATTCTCGGCCGTGACCGAGATAATTAAGGTTAGAGACACAATAAGTTACTGAGTCGTTGTGTCCAGCCTCCAATACAAGCTAACGAAGAGCGCAATGTCTCTCCAATTTTTTACACTGGAGTATTTAGTGTATCCCAGCTCGAGGTATTGAGATAGAAGATGTGGTCTCCGAAGCGAGGTTTGACCCCTGAGATCCCGTTGAAGCTGAGGGGGTTGGTCGAGTTAAGAACCCTCTGCTTCCTTCAGTCAAGATACTCGATGTGCGAAAACTAGGCACATCGTATCGATCACTAAGGGTGACAAGAAGTTTACACCCCCTCAGACTCGTTTCGTGCGTGACTCTTTCTGGTTCAGCCCTCCTCAATACGTCGAGTTGGGAAAACTTCGACTAATCTGTGCGGTTGTTTGTACCTCGGGTAATGATCTGCGAAAATGCAAGCAGATGTGGACATACGACCTCCCATTGCAGCAATAAGCACGCTGCTCTAATGCAGGGGAGAAGCACGGGGATGGCGCTTCTGTGCAGACGACACACCAAAAATGCGCTTTCTGCAAGGGAAACTCCCTCCACATGCTCGACTTGCTCCGGCGTACAAACAATCGCGGGAAGAATTAGAACGCTCGCATGAAACAGCGTTCAGGCAATCTTCGCCAAATGCTGAAGAGCTCTACCATCCCACCCAATGTCAATACAAATCCTTCTGTTCTTCTGGTCAGATGACGGAGTCTGAATTTGATTTGGCTGCAGAGGAGACGGATACACCATTCAGCTTTCCAGATAGCTGGTCACGGAAGCGAAGACGCGTCCGCCTACGGAAAATTGCTGAACCGGAGCCCAAAACCGAATTGCCCCAATTCACAGAAAAGGCGGAAAAAGGAAAATCCTAATCCACCTGGCTTTCAGTACTACCTGGCTACTCAGGACTCTTCTATCTCTCCCGGGGCACATCCAAAACCCTTAAGCCCCGATCTTAAGAACAGAAGCCCCTCTCTGGTGGGCTAGTTCTCATTTGATGACATTGTTGAAGGTATCTTTGAGTACCTCGAAATTTCCTGACCCCTCTCAAAGCATTGTTATGGCAATGCTTCCACTAATGAAACACTTTTTGCTGAAATTAACATTAAAGTGGCCCATCCTTGCAGCTATCATTTCCCTTCCGATGGATAATTTTCCAAATGAGGTCGAGGATTTGATCACTGTCTCTACAATAGAATTGTCGAAGTTTGATTCCTAAATTGGAATTTTTGCATTTTTCAGCTCCACACTACCGGTTGTGATGCATTCGCTTTTTGTGAAACATGGCTCTCTCCCGAAATCAATCTTCCGATTCATGATTTCAATATTATTCGTCTTGATCGTGAGGATTTCGTGGAGGGGGAGCACTTTTGGGGATCAAAAAGTGCCACTCCTTCTTGTAGAGTGGAATTTTTCCTTCTATTCCAGGTTTTGAAGTTGTCGCATGTCAGGCTGTTATTAAAAATAAAAGCCTTTGCATTGCTTCCGTTTATATTCCTCCAAGAGCCTCCACTAACCGAAAACAATCTCTCAGATGTTTGTTCGGTTCTTCCTGCTCCGCGGTTGGTCATGGAGATTTTAACTCTCACGGTACAGGCTGGGGAGAACTGCACGATGACAACCGGTCTTCCTGATATATGACCTCTGTGACAACTTCACACATGACAGTTCTTAACAATGGAGAAGTAACACGTTTGGCTCGGTACATCCTCAGTTGGCATAGATTAGACCTGCACACTATTGTTCGAATTCATTATCGTTGATTAGCAGTTATGGAATGGATTCAAGATCCCCACGGTAGTGATCACTCGCCGATAAAGATTTCGGGTTGCCACCGGATTCGACCCGTCGAGAATCCGTCAACGTCACGTATGATCTCACCCGTCACATCGATTGGACAAAGTTGTAAGACAGCAGTAGATGAAGCTGCAACGACGGTAGAAAGAGCTTTCACCGCTAGAACGCAATCTCTTCCAACCTGATCTTAAACAGCGCGCTTCAAGCTCAAACCGACCAGTTCCAGGGACGTCATCTCGCAGGAAACCTCCCTCCAGCGGTGGGATCAGCAATGCACCGAGGTTTACCGTAAAAGTCCGACGCGTTAAAGCTTTTCCGTAGACGTGGAACACCTGAGCACTTCGAAGTATACACGGCTCCGAACGCGAACTTAAGAGCCTCATCAAGCGCCAAGAAACGCGGTTACTGGCGAACATTCGTGAACGAAGCTATCGCGCGAAACGTCGATGACGTACTTCTTTGGAACACGGCGCGAAGGTTGCGTAACCTGAACTACGAACAACGAGAGCGAGGAGTAGCCGGACCATACGGATCCTCAAGTTCGCGCGAAAAGTATGTCCAGATTCTGTGCCGGCACGGATGATTCCTGCGAAAACACGAATTCGATAGATGAGATTAGCCAACCCTTTTCAATGGTAGAGTTCTCTCTCGCACTCCTTTCGTGTGGCAATACGGCTCCAGGGGCTGATAGGATCAAGTTCAACTTGCTTAAGAACCTCCGCAGACGTCGCGAAGAGGCGCAATGTTGAACTTGTTTAATCAGTGTCTGGAACTCAACATTGTACCGGATGATTGGAGTCGGGTGAGAGTTATTGCGATTCAAAAACCTGGTAAGCCCGCGTCCGACCACAACTCCTATCGACCCATCGCGATGTTATCCTGTATTCGAGAGTTGTTGGAGAAAATGATCCTCTTCCGTCTGGACAAAGTAGGTTGAGACGAATAACCTGCTTTCAGATACTCAATATGGTTTCCGTAGGGGTAAGGGAACGAACGACTGTCTCGCGTTGCTTTCCACGGATATTCAGTTAGCTTTGCTAAAAAGAGCAAATGGCTTCTGTATTCTTTGGACATAAAGGGGCTTTTGATTCAGTATCTGTTGAAGTTCTTTCAGATAAACTCCACGCTTGTGGCTTTTCACCATTAATGAACAATTTTTGTACAATTTGCTGTCGAGAGAAACATATGAGCTTCTCTCATGGAACCTCTACAGCTTCACGATTTAGCTACATGGGTCTCCCCCAGGGATCATGTTTGAGCCCCTTTGTATACACTTTTATGTCAAAGACATTGACGGTTGTCTCAGGTGACAACTGTACGCTGAGACAACTTGCAGATGACGGCGTAGTGTCTGTCACTGGGACCCAATGGAGTCGATCTGCACAGGACCCTTACAGGATACCTTGGACAATTTGTCTACTTGGGCTCTAGAGCTAGGTATCGAATTTTCTACGGAGAAAACTGAGTTGGTAGTTTTTCTAGGAAGCATAACCCTGCACAACCGAAGCTCGAAATTTGGGGTAAGCCGATAACTCATTCTATGTCGTTTAAATATCTTAGGGTCTGGTTCGATTCAAAGTGCACGCCGAGATCCCATATTGAGTATGTGAAGCGAAAGTGCCAGCCAAGGATCAATTTTTCTGCACAATTACCGGAACCTGGTGGGAGCGCATCCGCAAGATCTTCTAACGTTGTACCGGACAACGATTTTTGTCGGTTATGGAATACGGTAGTTTTGTTTTCAGTCAGCGGCTCAGGTCGCACTTCATTAAACTGGAACGTATTCAGTATCGGTGTCTTCGTATCGCGTTAGGTTGCATGCACTCGACTCACACCATGAGTCTGAGTGCTGGCTGGCGCTGTTGCCACTCTCGGATCGGTTTACAGAATTATCTCTCGGCTCTCACCAGGTGTGAAGTTATGAACCCTCAGGTAATCGAACATTTTGAGAAGCTCCTTGAGTTGAATCTCAAACCCGCTTCATGACCTTGTACCATTTGTACATAACACAGGATGTCAGCCCTTCGCCGAACATTTCCCAATCGTGTTTGCTTCTCCGATTTCGACAATTCGATTCATTTTGATTTATCCATGAAGCAGGAGCTTGATGGAATCCCAGAGCATCATCGTCCTACGGTTGCTCCGGTGATATTTGCTGCAAAGTTTGGCCAAGTTGATTCCACTAAATCGTTCTTCACTGACGGATCTTTGATAGAGGAGTCAGCAGGCTTTGGTATATTTAATGAAATTTATAGCGCTAACCGTAAACTTCAAGCTCCTTGTTCCGTGTATGTCGCTGAATTAGCGGCAATACATTTTACGCTAGAAATTGCTGCCTCACTAACACCTGATCATTTTTTCATTTTCACGGATAGTCTCAGTTCTATAGAGGCTATTCGCTCATTGAGGCCGGTAAAGCACTCTCGTATTTTCTCATGAAAATACAGGAGCTTCTAAGTGCTTTATCTTCGCGTTATTTTATCATCACCTTTGTATGGGTCCCATCTCATTGTGTCGATTCCAGGCAATGAGAAAGCGGACTCGATTGCAAAGGTGGCGCTTTATGGAAGGCGATATTTGTGATCGACAAATCGCCTTCAACGAATTTTTTCCTATTTTTCGTCAACAGTCACTCGTCAGCTGGCAGTATAAATGGAGTAAAGAGATTTGGGGCGATGGCAACATTCTATCATCCCAAAGGTGTCAGAAGAAATCTTGGTTTAGCGGGATGGATGTGGGTCGAGACTTGCATTTCAGTGTCATGTCTCGGCCTCATGTCCAATCATTATTCTTTGAACGCTCATTTATACCGGGTTGAGCTGAGCGACAGCAATCTCTGTGAGTGTGGACAAGGCTATCAAGACGCAGATCACGTTATTTGGTCTTGTGCTGAACATTGTGGAGTCAGATCTGAACTTTATGATTCCCTTCCGCCTCGAGGTAGACAACCAATGTTGCCAATTCAGATATTTTGGCTGTACGTGATTTGGAGTACATGAAACTCATTTATGTGTTTTTTGACTAACATTAGCATTAGATTGTAGTTAGTTTAACCTGTATGTTTAGTATAAGTTTTTTTATATATGTGTGTGTATGTGTGTGTTTTCTTTTTCAAGAAATGTTCAAGTCAAAAAAACCATAAATTGTATAGTTATAAGTGTTTAGATAATTTAGAATTTAAATTTAATGTGTTATGTAAACCATGCTTTAAATTCCCACCCTCTTCCCATCCGTAATTTGTAATTCCTATTAACCTCGAGACGGCCGCGAGTAATCGGCTCTATCCTCCTAACTTCAGTTTCAAGATAAATGATGTATAAAAGTATGAAAATTTGGCTCTGTAAAGTTTATTCAATTGGAGCCTGTACAAATTAATGATTATTTAAAAAAAAAATAATCCACAGCGACGTGTGCGGGCCAATGGGAAACCTCTCCAGGAGGGTGCCGCTATTATATGACCCTCATAATAGACGATCAATCTCAACTGATGTCTCCAACTGATCTGGTTGGAAAAACACTTTCTGTGCGCGATAGGAATTATAATTAGGCGCAAAATTCACTATTTCACACTTATTATTAGGTAATTAATCTCTGCACTGCAGAAACAAACTACACTGTTCACCATCACCAATGCTTATTGGTTTTTCATTGAAATTTTTACAGAAAAACCATGAGGTGCTCTGGAATGGTAACGTTTAACCGACATTGTTTACCGTATTCAGTCCGCGATCAGTGGTTTTCGTGATCAAGTTGTTGATGGCGTCTCCCGTTGTTCAGGAATGCCATGAAATTGGTTGGATTCTCGTTCTAGCATGTGGGAACTTTTCGCATAATGAAAATGTTCATTCTAGTCAACTGGGTGTTAAGCTACCTATTTTAGGGTGGGTTCTCTTCTCTGTAAGAATTGATCAACCTTTAATAACCACTGATTACCCTCATCATGCCATTGTATGCAAAGGGTTGAGTGGATCGATAGGCAACATAACTTATACGTATCCACAGGGATATAAAGAATCTTTTCCCAATTGTTCATAAGAGAGAGCTAGAGAGAGAGAACAATTGGTCATAAGAGAGAGCTATCTAACACAAGGATGTCCCAATGACCGGGAAGATGAGCCCCCTCTATTCAGAAGCTGTTAGCAATGGGGAGTTGGCATTCCCACTCTCCCCATCCAGAGTGCTTCAATCGGGTGCCCTGATGGTCACTTCTATTTTAGTGTGCTAGCACTAAATGTTTATGTAATAATGTTTATATTTATAAAATGAAAACGTACTACGGCAGCCATAACTACTATGTATGTACATCAATTAGTTGATCCTGAAATAACATAAATGTTTTCTATTGCCTCTTGAATAGTCTTAGTTCAGTAAAAAGTGACCTGAACATGAAATTAGGTATGTGAAAAAACTTATGTGTCCATATAATAATATTTATTGAATATATAAGAATATTTCAATATTTAAAATGCAATTACATCAACATGTATACAACAGACGGAATTCTACATCCTAAACATATAAAATTGAAAATAATTCGAAGCTTTAGCTTAGCTTAGTTTAATTTGACTGACTGCACATATCAATAATTGCTCCTCCATGATTGATCAGAATCAGTGAAATTGCACAATGAATCAACTGAATGGGGCTGGGAGTACCATTTTCACTGTGCACGTTTCAGTGACTCAATTTCTTTAATAATCAATAACGGCACCGTCCACGTCCTTGCTTTCTGGTGGGAATAGGGAAGAAAGATAAGTGTGACCTTTGCTGTTTAGGGACCGTGTTTACCTCTGCATCCCCACAAAGGTCACAGGAAGGAGGGTTTTCTATGTTAGTAGAGTATGGCTCGATGGATCAGGATTCACCTTGATAAGTGATGTGATCATATAATATAGTTCATATAATTTAGGGGACAAAACGTACCACTTCTCAATTGTCTGAAAATCCTTTGTGGGGTCCGACTGGTTAGCGTTCTGCTTCTTCCAAGGTATCTTAATGCAGCTTATCCAAACTCTCCATGTTTGCCCCATATGGCATTGCAGGTGAACGAAAATAGCATCGTATCTTGAAATTGACTCCTCAAACCTTTTTTTCATTTTCTTCAGAATATTAACCTGCTCCGGCAAATGCTTGATCAAAATTTCCTTCACCATAGCATTTTTTGGCTCAATCGGCTTGCACCTGTTTACCAAACTAAATTTACGGCATTGCTCCAGGACTCAGGAAAATTTCACCGGATACTCCGAAGACCCGGTATCCTACAAACACCGATGTTCGACAAAATTCTCGTTGAAAACCAGTTCCAATATTGACATGGCATTGGTGTAGATACAGTGCCAGTAAAGGATCAAGCTTGAATTTCTCCGATAATAATTGTTTTGTAATATCGGAAAGCACAGTGGAAAAAAATGCACGTCAAACTTGCTACAAACACCGCCTACTCACTGCACTAAGGATCAAACATATAGATGATTGAACTTGCTGACAAAACCAATTAGAAACTTTTGCAAAACAAATCGTTTAAAAAACTCGTACTTATCAAAAATTGACAGCTCTTTAATACCAACCGATCGCGAGCAGAGCCTACTCCGCACGTTCTGATGAAAATAATTCGATGCTTTAATGAAATACTAAACAATACGCATATTTTAATGAAATGCAGTTATTTGCCCTGCGGTGTTTGGTGATTGTAACTGTGAGATGGCGAAAATTGATGTTTGTACCATAGCATTTGTTGATATAATAAAAGAAAATTGACCACCTGTTAGCTTATCAAAATAGTAACGAAAGCTCAAGCTACCAATAAGGCGAAATAAATGTTATATGAATATAAAGATGATTATGATGATGATAATGTTATACTATCATCTATAGCAGCAAGGCAACAAAAAACGATTTGAGCAGGATTCTATTGTTGTTTGTGATACTCAAGTATTTGTATGATGAGCTTAAAACGTTCGGGCGGACCTGTAAGCAGAGGCATTCACGCAAAACCCATGAATATAGGGAAGAGAATCTCCTTTCAAAGGCAAGTTCACGCTCACAGCACTAGAATCGAGGTCTATATTGACAGAATAAACCCAATAGATGGGGCCGAGGAGCCGGCCCCTGTTCCGTCGCATGCTCCCCATTCAAATCGTTTCACTTGGGTGCCCTGATGGTCCCTCCCTTTCCCCGTTGTACGATATTTAATGAATATATTGCACCTATTTTCGTGGTCATTTGATTCCCTACCATGTATAAGAAAGTTTAGCTGAAAGTAAGAATGGTTAGAGCTATCCTAAGCAACTCCAAAATTTTTAGTATTAGTTGCAGCAACTTGATTGTGACCTAATTGATACCGTTCTTATACATTAAATTTTTCCCTGATGTAGGGTCGTTTTTGAGAGCACTTACCACCTCTGAAATGTCTGAGACCCTTTTGCAAAATCCAACAGATACACATCCAGACTCCTTCATGATCACGAAGTGGTTATCCTGGTGTTTCTGCTTTGAAGAGCTTAAATCAGTGATGCAGATCTAGTCCCACGATGTATTTGACACGTGGTACTTCTTGCGGTTACGGGATAGGGAAGAGAATAGGAGAATGAATGTGAATATAAAACATGGCAAAAACAAAAAAATTTTGAATCTAAAAAAAAAATGAAAATTGAAATTTTCCGATAATTTTTGGTTTGCTACTGAATCCACACACGATTTGTTACGTCTGTGAAAGAGAAAATAAATTATTATCAACATAGTTAGTTTTTGAATTTATTTTATATTGTAATATATTTTTCTGAAAAAGAAGCAAAAAGCTTTTTTGAGTAGAATTTGTCGTATATTATCCTCGCTAAAAAACCGATTAAAATTTTCCTATCTTTTCTAACACGCAACGTGAATTGGGTGTTTGAATATTAAATGATAATAACAATTATATTCGTGATTCGTGTCTGCAGATTGCGATGCTGCTGCAATTTAAGAGGGATTTGCGTATCCTGAAATCTTAGACAATTTATCGTAGACACGATAAAAAAAAATATTACTATACATTTCCATGGATGATCTGAAATTAAATATCGTATAAAGAATAGTTTATCTTAAATAACGATGTGCTGATCCGTTTTCTTTCATCGCGATTATCATGTTTTGGGAATCTGATTGGTATTACAGTGATTTTAATTACTAATATGAAACATTTGAATTCCATATTTTTGCGAAACTTGGAGGCCACCACTAAGGCCACTACCAAACAGGATGGAACATCATCAAAACGAGCCACCAAGGACAATAGCATTCTGAAACAAAAGTTAGCTCGCTACATGAAAACTTTTGAAGCAATATAGTCGGGGCTGGAGTTGAAACATATTGCCTTGTTAAAAACTGTCTTCTTTCCGCTGAGCTTGTGTCCCACATTTGGAAAATAGAGATTCGACGCTACAGGATCGCTACCCGCAATATTAGAACCCTTTGTCAGAAGCAGATAACTTTCCATCTACATGAGAAGCTCTAGGAGTGGACAGTAATTTATAGCTAGAACGGATAGAAATAAAGAGATAGTATTGATAGTTCCGTATAGCGTAACAGCAGGTTTTGAAATTGAAAGATACAATTTGAAAACGAGCGGAGGGCTTTTTGAACGGTAGTTTACCGATCGAGCAGATAATCGTTTACCTAGCTACCCAATGCTGGGTAGGCAAGGGGAAGGATACAGGATACAGGAGGCAAACAGGATATTCACCGAAACATCTTTAGTTACAGTATAACACGGTTCATAAACCAGGTAAACTCATTTTTGAAAATCACAGATCGCTCCTCAAAGACTTTTATCCATACATTTTTTTTGAAATTTTGTATGGAGCGTAGAATTTTGTCAGAGCTAGTAAAATAGTTCGTAGAAATGTGTAATTATTGTAAATAAGATGCGTTGAGGACGAGTTATGTGTGTTGCGTAAGAATGTTGAGTGCAATGGACAAATGTATGTGGTGTGTGATAGAAGGACGGATGTGTAATGCTGTGTATGATAAAAGATTGAACGTAACCCCAAAAGAAGCTCCCAAATGGAACAGATTACAGTCCACCTAGTATTTTCCACCCTACAACTGGCAGTATAGTTAATTACCCCCCCGGTGTTGGTAAGGGTCCGGTAACCCAACAGACGTTATCTTGACTATATGTATGTGATGTTCAAGTTAGTGAGTAAAAGAGCAGTCCAAATTGGGTCCATCCCGGGTTTTAGTCCCTGATACAATGGATGTCTTCGGATGGCATGACGTTTTCAGCTAGATGACAAACCATTAAAATCACTAAACCATTACTCAAAATTATAAATCATGAGTCGTGAAATGGTTCAACTACTTGAGATTTCAATGTTGGCCTCTTTGGGCCCAACCGGAACTGGTTCCAGACTATCCGGATGTGGCCAAATTAGCTGGTAGGTCTACGGAAACAATGTTTATCCTGCTATCCGACAGCAGTATTCAAAATCATAAATTCTGAGCCGTCGAACGGTACATATACAGAGGTGGCCTTATAATTAGCACAACCGGATGGACGACTTAAAAATGGAATGGACGACTTAAAAATTCAATGAAATTGAAATCATATTGATGAGTAAGGAATGAAATTACATTCATTTGATTGTATTGCATCAATGTATTAAAACAGACCAAATGTTAGATGGTAACATGTCGCCTTTTAAAATTAAAAAAAAAAAACGAGTCACTGCTACACAAGTTTGGAAGTATGCTTTGGATCATTATCGTGCATAAAAGTCCATCTCAGCGGAAAATTTTCATCAGCAATTGGCAAATGTTCTTGAAGAATACGTTTGTAATGATGTTGGTCCATTCTGCCGTTGATCTTCAAAATAGGTCCAAGGCCAGGAAAATGTTGCCCATAGCATTATGTTGCCTCCTCCGTGCTTTACAGTCTTAACTGTATACTTCGGATTTAGCTGTTGCTTCGGTGGGCGCCAAACGTGACACTTATCATCGGATCCAAAGATGTTGAATTTCGATTTGTCACTCCATAATACATTTCGCCAAAACGTGGCCGGCTTGTTTCTAAATGTTTTTGCGAAATGAAGTCGAGCCATCAAATTCTTTTTCGAAACCAAAGCTTTGTGTTGAGCCACGCCACCTCTTAAACCGCTCTCATTAAGTCGTCTTGTGATTGTCTTGCTACTCAATACAACACCACAATCTTTTGCGATCCTGTCACGAATTTCTGTGGAAGTAATAAATGGATTTTTCTTAGCTATGCGTGTCATAATCCTAGCTGTTATCGTTTAACAAATTTAATTATCACCATTGGCAAATTCTGTTATCATATGTTATCATTTTGAATAAACTATTGTTTATGAACGTTAAAAGTTGAATTGTAAAACTATAAATGTTTCCAGTATATTTGTACAAGAAATTTTGCTTTTAATCAAAATATTTTTTTTCAGTTATTAGCACGAGAATTTGATTTCAAATTGATAACATAATTTGATACTATTTCAATAAATTTGCTTACAATACAGGATTTGTTATCAAGTTGTTCGCAGTGAAAACAAAATAGGTTATTATTATGATATTCAACGAGTATTTTTTTGTTATTCATTCTGTTATTTTGGCTGTTAATTCAGCCTGAATGATAACATATTCAGTGATCAAAAAATGATAACCTGGTAATAGAACTTGTTATCAACTTGGTAAAATCCTTTGCTCGGGAATACGATCGTCCGCCATTGGTAATTTTCTCGCACGCGCTTTTCTTTTGAGTTTTGACACGGTTTGATGTTGCTGAATGTAATGAATCGCGTTATAAACTAATTTTCTGGAGCAACCAATAAGGTTTGCTATTTCATTGGGAGATTTTCCATTGTTTTTGAGGTTTATGATAACATTTCTGAGCTCAGGTGTACATGAAGCACTTCGACCCGTTGTAATTACCTGTTAACAAGAAAAACATTAATTTCCTCCAGTAAATGGCCACTAAATAGAAACTTTTTCCAAATGCTGATGATATTCAATAGTATTGCTAAAGTTTCGAAATGAAAATATTCTTGGTGAGCTAATTAGATGACCGCTCTAGCTCCAGCCGATGTTTTGTTTTAGATTGGTTTGCAGCTGTCAAACGCTTTTTTAATCTGTTCACCTATACATTGAAATGGCTATGCATGGTGTATTAAAAATACTATAAATGAAAAGACTATGAATTATAGGGCGAACATAACACAAAACCGAATGTTGTTCAACCACACTGTCCTAATTAAAAGACCACCACTGTAAAGGGTGTATTCGATAAAAATGGCACACAGAAAATCTTCTGTAACTTTTGAATCGTATGAGCAAAAAACCTAGAAATTTGAGTAGATCTTATCCATAGTGTATTATTCACATCTGCGAAGTTTCATAGTTATACATTCAGTAGTGCCAGTCATGTCGTCGAAACAAGAAATTGTCCGTGAGAAAATGTTGTGCACTCACAATCAAAATCCAGGGGCGTCCCACCGGTGGATTGCTAAAAGGCTTGGAATTGCAAATACAACTGTGGCTCGTTTAATAAGAACCTTCAAGAAGCGTCTGAGTGTCCAAAGGAAGGAAGGGAGTGGTCGTAAAAGTGGTCCAATGGACAGTAAAATGGCCAGGAAAGTCGTACAACAATTCAAGAACCGTCCAAACATATCAATTCGAGATGTCGCTAAAAAGTCTAAGGTGTCAGTCGGTTTTGTGCAGAAAACCATGAAGCGTGCTGGGTTACATGTTTACAAAGTGCAAAAAGCCCCAAACCGGAATGAAAAACAAAACATCACTGCGAAAACCCGCGCCCGGAAACTTTACACGAAGCTGCTCACCAATTCCGGTTGCATCGTGATGGATGACGAAACATACGTCAAGGCCGACTTCCGTCAACTTCCTGGGCAAGAATATTTCGTTGCCAAGTCGAAGTTCGATGTTTCGGAGGATGTTCGAAAGAAGAAACTATCGAAATTTGCAAAGAAGTTTCTAATCTGGCAGGCGATTTGCGGATGTGGTGAAATAAGTGCTCCCTTCATCACTTCCGGAACAATAAACGGTGCGATTTACACGGAAGAGTGCCTTAAGAAGCGTCTCTTTCCATTCATTAAGAAACACAAAGAATCAACTCTGTTTTGGCCTGATCTAGCATCCTGCCACTACGCTCGAAACGTATTGGAGTGGTACCGAGCCATCGGAGTCAATTTTGTGCCAAAGGATATGAACCCACCAAATTCACCGGAACTTCGTCCAATTGAAAAATTCTGGGCAATTATGAAAACGGAACTTCGCAAACATCCCAAAACTATAAAAACAGAGCTAGAATTGAAGAAAATTTGGGTAAAAACAACAAAAACACTGGGAAAATCGGTTGTACAAAATTTGATGGGTGGAGTGAAAAGGAAGGTGCAGGCATTCGGGATAGGAGACGAAATTGAATAAAACAAATGTTGTAAATCAAAACTCATTAGTAGTTCTTCATTCCCTGAAAATTTCAAGAAAATCCGATAATCAGTTTAATTTTGATGAGTATATATGTGTGTGCCATTTTTATCGAATACACCCTTTACTTAGGGTTCAAAATTTTCAGAAGACAAACCTTATATTTTGACAGATAGACCTAGTTTGTGAAGAATTAACATGCGAAAATTCATCCAAAGCAAGCGATGCTCCGTTATTTTCGGCCCAAAATGATGTCGGCTAAAAGTAATGCATTATTATTATTTCTGAACAGTTATACATATAAAATGCTTAATTTCAACAAAAAGCATCTAAAATACTTGTAAGGTTGTTTTATATGCCTATCAGTTACCTGGGCATGTGTTTGTGTGTGTGGAAGCTGATTAAATTTACACTCGAATGATTTTCTTTACATACTTAATCAAGAATTGAACCCCCACGGCATATGTATCGACCAGGGTACTAGAAATTCCAATCGATGTCAAACCGAGTTTAGGTCTAATATAGACTTATGCCTTATAATTTTTTTTTTTAAATTTCTTGACTACTTCATAGTTTTCCTTTGATGCTTAACTCCAAAAGTTCAGTCACCATTTTTTGCGCTACTTAAACAAAATTTCCCTTGTCAGTTATGTTAACAATTGTTGAGAACATGGTTAACAATAAAAGGAACATCGTATTCAAACTACGAAAGCAAATCGTTGGCATGTATCAGTAGCATTCCATGTAAAGAAAATGGAAAGTTTATAACAAACTATTTTTCACACCTTGCTGCCTCTAAATATGTTGCCACGGCACGTTGCCAAAGGCCGCTGCTCCATGGAATGCTAATCAATTTGCGGAGGTGTTTTGGATTCGAACAATTAAACCTTTTCTCGGACCCTGCGCCAACATTATAGAGAAAAAAGAAAACGAGAAAAGCTTGGTAAACATCGAACACGTGCACTGAAAGCGGAGGGGAACTTGGCGCAGTCAATTGTGAAAATGTTTTCATGCCTAATGGGTAAACATAACGTCAATCAAAATGCGCGAAAGAAGTAATATTGTTAAATTAATTAAACCACTGTTTTTTACCTACTAGAAATTAACCCAAGGTATCCGAATATTACAAAGATGATGTTGCATTTAATTAAAACTCGTTGATTTGTCAAGTTTTTTTTTTATAAAAAAAGAGCCAATTTTAAGCTGCCAACATATCGTTCAACTCGTGAAACCATAGCCGAAAAAGAAAAACATTTGCCAAGAATCAGCGACTGCAACTATTCAAACGACCATGCCGAATGCTTGTTTTAGAGGCTCGTTGATCGGAGATGGCAAAATAATTAGCTCAATTTCGGAGGGGTGGGCTATTCGACTTGCGATACGATCGGCAGGACGGGCGCTGGGAGTCGGAGCGAAAGCATCAGTGAAACGCCCAATAGTTGTAATTGTGTTTGCACAGCTCGCGGTAAATTGTGTGCATTTCGCGGCTGCTTTGGCCAACTAATTAGCTTGATTGGACTTTTGTCGAGTGATGAACGAGTTTCTCTTTGGTAATAGCGTGGATAGAGTAACAGCAGCAACAGCAGCTATGTGGGCATCGCGGATGAGCTGGATGAATTAGTTCCACGATTCGACGGATCATGGATGCAGTAATCTATTTCACCAACATGTTTGCTAAGAGCAACTGAATGGAAAACAGTATCAAAAGATTTGAACTAGGGACGGACTCCGAAGCCTACAAAAGCCACGGCTTTGGCACCCTCAAATTATGACCAAACGCTGTTGTGCGGATTCATTTTTGCGGAGGAATAGATAAATTATTCAATGTTATCATGATTAACATACATATTCAATTATTTTTCTCAGAATTTTAGCCGGAAAATGTTGAACCCATTACAAAATCAATTCATTGTAGTTTCTTCTCTTTTTGACAGGCTGTGATGTTTGAATAAAAGCGATGATTGATGACATTATTAAGAGCCACTCTGCATTCGTTCTATGGCAAACATACAGCTCCTAATTGAGCCCTTCAATCTTTCAAACTCAAACATAGTGGGAAACTTTTTACCCCCTAGCATTTCTCTCAATTGTACCAGAGAGTTAAATAAAATTACTCAC
Organism: Aedes japonicus; assembly: GCA_034211315.2. Taxonomy (NCBI): domain Eukaryota; kingdom Metazoa; phylum Arthropoda; class Insecta; order Diptera; family Culicidae; genus Aedes; species Aedes japonicus. The sequence goes on along the minus strand of JASCZW010008647.1, from coordinate 29,982 downwards.
CCCACGGTGCTTGACTCCAATTTGCGCAAAATTACGACGGTACAATTCCATTTACTATCCTTTTGTCACCAACCGACCGACCAGTAGAGTTCCGTGTTTCAATGGTACAAATTTCCCCCTTTATTGTACCCTGCTACAGAAGAAAAAAAAAAGAACGAAGGACGTTCCACACCGAATTCTATTTCGCTAATTTGCCACCCCATGTGTGTGTGCAGCGCAGTCGACTGAGGACGAGAACGAGGACAACCTACGCCAAACTGTTTATTAGATTATTTTCGTCTGCCTTGCGGAAGATTCCGTATGCTTTGTTTATGTTCGGAACGAGCAGAGGTTGCATCCGGAGGAGCACAATGGAGTAGTAGTTTCAATCGTCAACACCGATAGATGTCGCTAGGCCAGTTCTGATTATCTCCGAGCTAGAAGTCTGCAAAGCCGGAATGCTTGTATGGAGATTATCAGAAATTGTAGAAATGTTAAAACAACATATTGGGCATAGTGCTCCTACTTTCATATTTTCAATTTAAAATCAATTCCGCCTAGGCCGATTTCCCTCCCACCAACACAATCGAAGATGCCATCTGTTGGTAAATAATATCAGGAGGAACGTAAAATACCCCATCCCAAAGTATTCTTCTGGAACAGAGCGACGGTAGCGTTTAGATTTAGCAAATGGTCCACAAGAATAGGGCAATTTAGGGGTATTGGAAACAGGCAGTTTAGGTTGGCCTGAAGATGTCATCAGTGTTATTTTTTTTTCTAGTGCCGCTTTGCGTACGTTCTTGTTGTGATTCGTTAGTCAACCTATGGAAATGATAACATACTATTTTCGATCAGAATGTAACACTTTTCCGATGGCAGTTCCTATCGAAGTTTCGGATCATATTGAAAATGATACAGTTTTGGGTTATTTGTTACCAGCCCGGTGGTGAGCTTTGAACCCGGATATTTGGCGTGATTATAATTCGGGCGACTTTAACTTTTCGCATTTCTTTCAATCGTGCATTTAAAATAATATTGAACACCACTCAATAAGTCAGTAATATATATCAAAACCATTATAATTCCTTATGGTTATCAGTAATGATGCTCTTATCTCGATTACACTGGTAAAAAAAAAAACCGAAAAAAGTCATGAGATCCAGAGCTCCATGCCAGTCTTCGTTAGCTTGGATCCCAAAATCACCGAATGTCGTATTTTGACTTTGAAAACGTTCTTGTGAAAGATGTTATGACCACTTGAGAACCTTCTTAGAAGTTATTGGCTGCTATGAACGCTAGCACACGGCCAAATGGTCACAGCTGTCAAACTTCACTGTGATATCGTGGTTGGTTTTTCTTGTTATGCTTTGTTCGATTCTCTGCTCTTCGGATTCATTTATTATTAAATAATATTTGAAAAAAAAGTTCTAGTGTTCCGGAAATTTTTGTTTGATAGCAAAATGTTCAAAACAAATTGAGTTTTTTAAAAGCCCCAAATCATATGGCCGTTTGATTTTATGGTGAATACCCAGGTAACCAATAAGCACTAGCATATGCAGTAAATCAACCCTAAATCTGCATATCATATGAGTCAAGCATTATATAACCATTATATCAGCATTTGAATGCTATAAGGGTCATTCCATATCAAGTGACCGGAGAAATACATCGACCCTCTTCGATTCGAACCCAAATTGGCTGATATACTTGTTCTAAGCTATTAATAAAAAATCCAAAGTTTTAGACCAATCGGTGAGCTCCTCGGCCCATGGGCTGCCCCCATTTTTGAGATTTTTGAAAAGTCAGTATATTGTTTATTGAATATCTCGATGAATAAAAGAGCTACAAACAATGTTAAATACTTTTCTTGAAGGAAAATAAATTTTGCAACTCAGGAAATATTTTTTATATTTTTTACAGTGTTGCCAACATTTTTATTTTTGTGGTTGAAATATTAAACTGCGTTTTTCTCAAAATGCTCCCACTTTTACTCAATTTTTATGGCTCCAATGTGTTAAGCAGACTTTTTTACAAAAGAATCACGTATCTAGTCAAAACAATTTGCTCCGTCATGGAGATATTGATTTTTAAACATTTCATGTCTTAAAAATTTGTTTATTCTACCACTCTTATATAATCTGTTATATTTCATTCAGGCGGATCTTACAACAAAGCACCACTTAAATTAAAAAAATAGCAATTTTACATGGTCTACTAATTTCGATGGCCTACTAGAAGAATTTCGGTGCTCTGAGAGGTTAGTGCGAACCATGAAAAAGTGCATTAAAGAGAAAGGAATTATTTGTTCCTCTAACCCCAAGAAAGGTCATCGTGTTTCATAAGACATAGTGCAGAAAGTAAAAGCGTTTTACCGTGAGGCCAGGGATGCCATTATTCCAGATTTATCTGGCACTGCCAGACTTTTAATCGGCAAAAAGACAAAAAGAGAAACCCTGCATAATGCCAGACTTTTTGAAATTAGAACAGATTGAAAAAAAGCGTCAATCAATCCTACTCCACTAAAGCGTTAAGTGACGCAGATCACTGCAGTCCTCGTCCACTGAAAATGATTCGTAGCAATTTTGTACGAATGGGTAGTCCGTCAAATATTTGGCATTGGTCAAATAGTGTAATTCCACGCTTGACTGTTACTGAAGAATGCGAGTATGCGAGTCAAAAAATGACTCCTTTTGGGACAACATTTGTAGAGGGCGTATCAACATTTGTAAAACCTCTTTGATCCTTTTCAATTGCTAGTTCAAATTTTTACAAATCCGTGTATTGCCAGATGTTGCCAGATTTTTTATTTGTGACATACCAGATATTTTTGAAAATCTAATGGTAACCCTGCGTAGGCAGACGTGAGTAAAGAACTGGCTGGTAAGAAGGAGTGTAAAAGTGTTCGGGAGGGAACATCTCGTATCCTCAAGCAGAAGCGATTAGTGCTGGCGAACCTTAGCGAAACACTCTGCGCCCACCAGAGTGAAGAAGCCGCATTTGTTAGGAAGCATGACTATATTGCAGCGAAACAGGGAGAGTTCTACCAGTTCACTCGGGACAACTTGACCGACGGAGAAGTTCTGGTTTTGGCCGACGTTTTGGAAAACTTTTCATTTGTTTTTCAGGTATTACATGAAAATTTTCTCCTCCTCTTTCCAACTACTGTAAAGATAGATGTGACTAAGGGTAGTGACAATCATGCTTTTAAAACATTTGCAAACTTGAAATAATGATCACTTCCAGCAGTAGATCTTAAGAAGTCTGATTAAGATTTTCAATTGAATTGTGTTATCATTTCGGATGCCTTGGATCACAACACAGCAATCTCTTATGCTTTCCAGAAGAAATTCATAGAATTCCTTAAATCTCAGCTGACTAAGCTGACAAAAATTTATTAGTTCTCTGACGGAGCGGGTTCACAGTACAAAAACAGGTTTAACATCTTGAAGTTACTTTACCATCGAGAACACTTTGGCGTTCCAGCTGAATGGCACTTTTTTGCAACGGCATACGGGAAAGGTCCAAGCAATGGATTTGGTGGAACTCTAAGGATATTGGCGACGAGAGCTAGTCTTCAAGGAACTACCATACAAACTCCAAATGATGATGATTGGGCACGCTGTAATTGCAACTTGAATGTGAAGTTTGTGGCATCACGGCAGTGCAAAAAGCAAAAAAAAAACATTTGACAGTCAGATTTGCTAATGATTGATGCCACTGTACCATTTTTGATCTGATTTGATTTAGCCAAAGAAGAACAGATTTAAAATAAATAGGAAATCTGTAAACCTGTTCTTGAGTTACATGGAACGAAATTTTTATTTTTTTTAGAAAGATAGATAGATAGCTTGATGTTTCGATTAACAAAAAAATGAATCCTAGCATGAATATCTGTTTTGAAAAATAATCACAAATAAAAAGTAAGATGGCAACACTGAAGTTTTTTATCGAATCAGAATCTGGAAATAAATGATTGCTAGCACAATCGCCTATTGTGATTGTTATTAGACCCATTTTCAGAAAACACTTTGAATATGTTAACACTACTTTTGAATTTTAATGCATTGAATATAAAACATGAAATGTTTAAAAATCAATATCTCCATGACGGAGCAAATTGTTTTGACTAGATACGTGATTCTTTTGTAAAAAAGTCTGCTTAACACATTGGAGCCATAAAAATTGAGTAAAAGTGGGAGCATTTTGAGAAAAACGCAGTTTAATATTTCAACCACAAAAATAAAAATGTTGGCAACACTGTAAAAAATATAAAAAATATTTCCTTGGTGGCAAATTTATTTTCCTTTAAGAAAAGTATTTAACATTGTTTGTAGCTCTTTTATTCATCGAGATATTCAATAAACAATATACTGACTTTTCAAAAATCTCAAAAAAATGGGGACAGCCCATGGGCCGAGGGGTTCACCGATTGGTCTAAAACTTTGGATATTTGATTAATAGCTTAGAACAAGTATATCAGCCAATTTGGGTTCGAATCGAAGAGGGTCGATGCATTTCTCCGGTCACTTGATATGGAATGACCGATATGTTGTAAAGTTGGACTTCAAATACTTTTTAAATGTTTGTGGCCTGTAATAAGCATTTCGAATGCAAAATAGCATTTATGAGCTTTATAATAGCATTGCAGTAGAGCAGCCGTATATTCAGTCAAAAGCGGTATTTATGTGGCATTTAAGGTGACTTAAATGCTTGATAGGCTGCTGTAAAGACGCTTAGGAACTATTTATTGGTTACCTGGGTATTGACGAGATCAGAGCCGAAAATTAATGCGCCTCGGACGTTATGCAAGTTAAAACAACAAAAATAAAATTAAAACAAATATAAAGGATGAACTAATCATGAATTTCCTGGAAATTGATGGAATTTAATAAATTTATCGAAAAGAATACCAAAAATGGCCTCCGATCCATTGTTCTTTTGGAATACATTTAAAATTTAGTGTATGTATTTTTCAATATTTAAATAATTTCATTTATTCCAATATGGCGATAGGTAAAAGCACATTTATGTCAAAAAACCAATTTATCTTCGCAATGACTACTATAAAACTTCAGGGTAGGCCCAAATAAGTGACACAAAAACAAAGACTGTATCGACCACGCAAAGACTAATAACTTAAATGTTTCTGGTAAATTGTTGGTGCACCATGCTAGGGTAATCTTTGCTCCATGGGACGGCGCAGAATCCTGTTTAAAAACCCATTTGCGGTTACCGAACATCGTTGAGGTATGCTTCTTCAAATGCTTTTTCAGGACCTCTGAAGTAGTATGCGTAGGATTTTGGAAGCGTTAAACTGCGCGAATGTAAGAAGGGATATCCTGAATACTCGCTGCATAGACCCTGTCATTTTGAGCGTTGAAACTTTGCTGCAATACGAAATTTTTCCTATCCGAAAACACAATCATGGAATCACCGTGCCGACGAAGTAATTCGCGACAACGAATGACTCCATTCTTCTTGTTGGCTTCCGAAAATCCATGATATTTTCTTTTATTGTACGGCACCAATCTCAGATCCTCTTTGAGCTCTGATCTGATAGTTTTCCTGGCGACGTCCATATCCTGAGCCAGTTTATATGAAGAACGACAAGGATTTCGGCTAATTTGCTCACGCACCAGCTTTACAAGCCGTTTGGTACGTACAGTGCGAGGACGACCTGGTTTGCTCTTTGGATCGATGTTTCCCTCGTCCTCCATCTTCTCGATTAATGTACGGCATATTTCTTTCTTCCGGGTCTCGGTCTGGTATCTTTTTGGGATGCTTTCCCATCGAATGCAACTGCAAAACCCGTTGTCTTTTGAAATCCATATTTTCCTTAGGCACTTCCCTCCGACGTAGTTTAGCGAACACTAGTTTGTTCACTTATTAATCAGTTCCTCTTTAATATGTTGGCAACCAGATGGCTCTTCGAATGGCCAGAAGAATTCCACACTGAAACAAAATACTGCGTCACTTATTTGGGCCTACCCCGTATTTGGTCATTTCGTGACTTCCCTCAATGTAAATTTGCCGTTTATTTACTGAAGGCAAGCTGAGCGCCAATCCAATGGACCGGAAAATTAAATTTCAAAAAAGAAGTTTTGTCTCCTCGTAAAAAGCTCCCATGCTAAATTTAAGCTCAATCGGACTTCGTTAAGTCAACCTCAATGGTATTGGACATTTCTGAAATCGTTTTTTTTACCCTTCTTACATCAATAGAAGGGTATTAAGATCGCTTGAAAACTCGACTTTTTATCCGAGGCCCACAGGGCCGAGCTTCATATACCATTAGACTCAGCTCGACGAACTGAGCACATGTCTGTGTATATGTGTGTGTGTGTGTGTGTGTGTGTGTGTGTGTGTGTGCGTGTGTGTGTGTGTGTGTGTGTGTGCGTTACAAATAATGTCACATCGGTTTCTCAGCCATCTGTGAACCGATTTCTGTTCTGTTGACGGCAAATGGAAGCTACAACATTCCCATAGAACGTTATTGATTTTTTTTTCATTCGAACATTTCGTTACGAAGATTTGAACGAAACAGTACTTGACGGCCTATTATAATAGTAATCAAACAGTTTAGTCTCCGATAACATACTGAGCTATTTGTGTAACGATTTTAGTTTTGTTAGTGCCAAATCAAAGCTATGATATCTCCAAATAAATGGTCGAAATTTCATTATGATTGGATAATCTTTCATGGAGATATGACCAAAACAATACCTGAGAGCACATAGTTGTGAGATGACAATATACTCGTTGCAGTGCAAAACCGAACAAGACCAATCACACCAATCGATGCCGCTTGCATTCTATTGTGTCGCATCTGGTGCGTTGTATAGCACATACAGCGGATTAGCCACACTATGCGACTGTATAGAATTAGAGCAGCATCGATTGGCTCGAGTGGTCTGGTTTTGAACAAGTATCTTCGAAAATTACACAAAGTCTCCATTTACTATAACTACGCAATTTTCAACGAACATGTACTTATTAAGCATATTGAATCCATATCGAAAATCAAAATTGACGCTTATGATTGTCTAATAATTCATTCTATGGACTGATTATATATATATTTATTTTTTTTTTTTATTATTATAGAGGTTTTAAACGCCAAGGTTCATTCGCCTCTTGAACTGATTATATGAAATTTCTAAGATATATGTAATTTCCCCTTTTATATAACTAACATAAACAGGTCATTAAAGACTATTAATGGTAATATTTAAAATACATCGCTGAAGAATACGTTCAGGATTGCGAATAGCCAATTTTATAAAATGAATGTATGGCATATTTAAAATTTTTGTATCTTTTTGGAATTTCTTATGAAAATATGTATCCAGTACAGTATTGCCCACATTTGAGTTTGTAATTCTGGTGAAATGTAAGAAGGGTTCAGTCTCACCATCGGTGGATTAATGCGGGTTTTTTAATGTGAAATGTCTAGTAAATGCATAAATGCATCTGGTGTTATGTCGAAATGTTTTTTTTTTTAAATTAAAATTGACTATAGCCAATTTTAGAATTGGGGGAGCGAATTGAATTTGACTTGAAGGACTGGAATTAAATTGCTGAGATATTCATGGTAATAGTATTAAATCCTATCCAAGGTCATCGTTGAGAACTGCTGGCATATTATATGAGATATTATATTAGGATGGTTCACATATTTTTCATTTGGGTAGTTAATTTTTTTTAAATATACGAAAAAAAAAGAATTTGAAAGAAATAGTAAATAAACAAGCTGTGTAGGTTATTATAAGCCTGACAAAGATAAGAAAACCAATGGCACCTCTTATAAAACCAAATCGATTCCTGGTGCCATTTACAAAACTGAAGGGTTTTGGCAATTTTGCCTCGGTTTTTTTTGTTGGGGCGTAGAACCAATTCGTCCACTGGATTTAACTTTTGTGGTATACGTCTGCTTACTTTTAATATTCGCATCTTAAAGCTTGATAACCATTTGTCAAGTGAACAGCCTTAGACGAATGTCCCTGTAGGCAAAATCGAGTTTAAAAAACCCACCACCTTTCCAAGATTTGCAGTCCCCATTTCCTGAGGTTACATATAGCCACTGTTCAGAAATTTAAGTCTGCTCTTGTACAAAGCATCACAACTGCAGAGCAGATGTTCCGAGGTTTTACGTTCCATGTCGCAGAAACGACAGATATCATTCTGAACCTGGCCAATGTATTTCAAATCATATCTACTCGGACAATGTCCGGTTACTAGGCCAGTATTATTCACATACCCAAAGATTGCTGTCACGTAGCCCGATACAGTATAAACAAGCGTTTAAAGAATAATGATTGGACATAAGGCGAGACATCACACGAATGAAGTTTCGACCTCCAAAAACATCATTTCTTCTAGAGGGTTTGAGCTGTTTAGTGGAATACTTGTAACTATAAATTAGAAGAAAAATTAGTAATCTCCATTTAATTCCAACTACCTTTGCTTATCTTCGACAGATACGCGTATTTCGTCTACAATGTGCAGACTTCTTCAGTGTCTCGTAGTCGAGTTATTAGTACGAGACACTGAAGAAGTTTTATATCTGCACATTGTAGACGAAATACGCGTATCTGTCGAAGATAAGCAAAGGTAGTTGGAATTAAATGGAGATTACTAATTTTTCTTCTAATTTATAGTTATCATTTCTTCGACACTTTTGGAATGATAAAATGTCACTCGAAATGAGAATAAAAATTAGTATTTTCCATTTAATTCCAACTACCTTTCTTGACAGATACGCGTATTTAGTCTACAATGTGCAGACTTCTTCAGTGTCTCGTACTAATAACTCGACTTAAAGAAAACCTTCGTCACCTACCGTATATATACTATTTTCTACAACGTTTACCTATCGTTATTTTGTTTATACCTATTCTGATTCAAAAACAAATGTACTTAAAATATACCTCGCTTTTTTTACTCTATACCCAACCTAATTATTGTGTTGCAGAGGGTGCTCCACTGCGTCGGCTTTGTTGTCGTTTGGGTAGTAAGTTGAAGAGACATGTGTAACCGTTGCCTTGGTGTGATTTGTGTTCTGTTGTTTGTTTATTTCGAAGCTCTCTGCGACGTCTAGTTTCCAGGGTGTAGATGTAGTCCGTAATATTGTGATGTCATTCGTCGTTATGTCGTGATTTTCCTTGAAGATGTTTACTGCGACTGTCGATTTTAAGTTATGTGAAAGTCCTTTCTCGTTCTGTTTCACAGCCTTAGTCACCTCCATTAGATGTTCCTTGGAACTTGTTGCCGAGGTTCTCTTTGTTTTTCAATCAGTGACGAACGTTCAAGGGGAACCAACTTGGTAAAACATTGCAGCAAATATTACCAATCATTGAACGATGATTCTTTAGGATTCCACGAAGCTAATGCTTCATGGATTATTGAAAACGAATCGAACTACCGAAATCGGAGAAGCAAACACGAATGGGAATATTCGAGCAGGACTGACATTCTGTGGTTTGTACAAGTGGTACAAAGTCATGAAGCGGGTTTCAGGTTTCAATTCAAGAAGATTTTTAAAGTTTTCATTCACCTGGGAATTCATAACTTCACGCCTGGCAGAGATAATTCTTTAAGCACTTCAAGACAAAATAAGCAATTTTCCGGGTGAGAAATTATCTCCCGCTGTTGGGTTTATTTTTAGCATGCACCGCCTATTTCACACATTTGCTCTTCTCGTCATACTATAACTTATAGATCTCAGAGAGAACGACGGTGAGTGGTGCAAATACTGATCCCCACCAGTATGACTTAATGGATTCCCCCATTATTTTTCTCACTCGTGTTAGGCAGTATTAGGAGACGGACAAATCGCTAGAACTAGAAACAAGCAATAGGTAGTATAAGAGCACGATCGTTTGCATAATCTTTTGTCAGTCAAGGGGATTTCCCCCCTTGCCTATCCTGCAAAGGGTAGTATGACAAAGGGTTATGTGCCTGATCGGATACTACCGTTCAAATGCCCTCCGCTCGTTCTCAATCTTGTATCTTTCATTTTCAAAGCCTGCCGTTGCCTTACGGACCTATCAATACACTTTCTCTTCATGTCTTTGTGTTCTAGCAATAAAATTACTATCCGCTCCTAGCGCTTCGCATGGAGATGAGAAATTATCTGCTTCTGAAAACTTCATCAACAAAAAATTGTTCAAAAAAAGTCGTTGGGGGCATCTAGTCCAGGAAGGTAATGTGATGCTTCATCTTTCTTAAAACGGTTGGGATCTAAGTATTAACATTCGTCCTAGTACCAAATGACCTATGGTTACAGCGCTAATAGTCGCTCTCTGAAAAGAGTTGAATGTCTGAGAATTTAAGTACGGGTGGTGAAATAGTACTTATGCGCATCTAGTTGGTTTTAAGGAGATGCATAGAAATTTATTTACTCACACAGTGCGAAGACAAGGCAACCTCCAATAGCGCTGAAGAGTCGATCTGAACCGATTCACACAGCAAGGATGCCGCTGATACCGCTCACAAAGTGTGACGGTGGAGCTTGTTTGCGCTGATAAGACAACTAAATACGACCGAGGGCTGATATGGTCAGACTTGCCGTCACTAACAAATTGTAACCGTGACTGCTCGATGGGTTGTCAAGGGGTTTTATTTATATAAATCTCTAATCTGGGCCGACCAACATAAGGACGCCTTGGAGCGTTCTTTAGTCGATTGTCCGAAAATTGATGCTTTCTGACCAGGATTCGCCCTCTGACCACTTGAGAACCTTCATAAAACCCATTCAACAACTTAATTCATTGATGTTGGAAATATCTTCTCAAAATCATGGGATCCCAGTAGTGAACAGCAATTTTAGCAAGAACCAGAGATATGAAGAGAAAGTATCGATAGGTCTGAGAGAGCTCGGCAGTTAATGAAATTGAGTTGAAATAGTTTAAAATTGAATGTATGGCTTTGTGGCACACTGTACGCAATAAAAACATAATTAGTAATGTAACCTAATTCAGTTATGCCAGAACGATGGAAAATATATTGCTGAAGTCTATCCCCTGTAAATCGAACATTAATTGCACGGGTACAATTGCTAGTATGATGACGTGCTAGCAAAATCTAAAGTATTAATTAATTTAAACGCTAACTTTCTTAGGCCTGAATTCTTTTAGGTTAAAGTCAGTAACTATGCCCCAATCACGTTAACGCTAATTTAAGTAAATGTGGTGTAGTTTAAGAGAACTCTAATTGTTTTATTTCTCACGTATTAAAATTGCCCATTGGTAAGAAGACCGATCTAGTAAGTTAGCTTGGAGTTCATGGTTCATACCAAGTTCCATGAATTCCCTTTTTGGAAACTGACAAAAGTTTGTTTTACTGAAGCCCATTCTTTTGTTCATGACCATTGTCGAACTAAAATTATGTTTCATAGGCTCCACCTTCTGCGCATTTTCAATCAAATAGTTTTTTATTTTTTTATTTTCGACACTTTACACGCGAGTGCATTCGTGTCGATAATTCTTGCTTCACTTATTTGCAATTACTACTCCTTTATAATTTTGCATTATTTTGTCCCCCAATTTTTCTTTTTAATCTTCTTCTGTTTCTTCCACTCCTCTTCTTCAGCTTCTCTTCTTGCGTATATTTTCTTCCGCCTCCATTCTTTTACTTATCTACTTCCGCCTAATCTTCTCCGTATCTCTCATCCGCTTCTTTTATTCCATTTTTCTGATTCCCCCTCTCTTCTTCTGCTTCGGGCAAGAAAGTTGTTTTGTTTTCACTTTTATTTTTTCATTTTGTGTTTTCTGCTTCTCTTCCTACGCTTGTCTTCATTCGGTTATTCTCTTTCTTCCACTATTTATTTTCCGCATTTATTCTTCTGCTACTTTTCTGCTTCTGCATATCTTTTTCCGTTTCTCTTATTCCACTTGTCTTCATCTGTTCCTCTTCTTCCGATTATGTTCTTCCAGTTAACTTCTTCCATTTCATTGCTTCCGCTAATCTGTTTTCGTTTCTCATCTACCGCTTTTCTTATTCTGTTTCTTTTTTCGTTTTTTCTTCTATTATTTCAATTCTTTTGTTTGTTTTTTTTTTCGTTTCTAATTTTCCACATATATTCTTCGTCTTCTTCTTCTTCTGCTTCCCTCCATTCATATATTTTCTTTTCCACTTCGACTTTTCTTGTTCAACCTCTCTTCTTCTTCTTTCTTTCCGTTTCACTTCTTCCGGTCTTATATTTTTTTTCTTCTACTTCTCTTCTGCCACTTCTCTTCGTCCGTTTCTCGTTTTAAACCGCTTTTCTTCCGCTTATTTCCTTCCGTTTTTCTCATTTTTCTCAACCATTCATTCATTTTCACTGTATTTCCATATTCTTTCCAACCTTCCATTTTTTTTATTTTACTTCTTCGTCATCGTGCTTCATTTTTATAACACCTTCAGATCTATTTACATTTACTTTTTTTCATTTACTCCTCTGAATTATCTTCTCTTTTTCGATTATACCGTTTGTGTCACCACCTTCCGCTTGTTTATCCTCTTCGTATGTTGCTTGCCGCCTTCCTTTATCTCACTAGATTATTTGTCATATTGTTGTAAAAATGCATACAGTTCAACATTTCGTGTTACTTGGGTTGGATTTTCTTCGGAAGATGTTTTTGTATATTGCATTGATGTACCCGAGATAATAATCCGAAATGGAACGTTCAAGACCAACTGCTGAATATGTTTTTCCAGGAATTTTTTGGAATAACTTTTTCCAGGGGACAACAAGGGCGGCAGCGAGAAAATGCTCTGCGTCATTGCACTTTCACTAAACTTTGTAGAATAGTACGATAATATTTACCCATTTGGAAAAAGCTACTCCAACTGCACAAGCTAGATTAGTACGCGGGGGACCTTAAGATTATAATAATGGCCGACTCCTCGAAAAAGTCGTATCCAAATTGTGAGGCCATCAAGCTCAGCATATCGAACGCAATCTCGGAAACCAAAGGAAGCGTTATGGAAAATAGCACAAAAAAAAAATTACGAAAGAATTTCGCAAGTTATGTGAATTCTCCTTTAGTCTCAGGTGAAAATGAAAACAAAGTCTTGAACCTTTGCTCACCTCGGCCACTATACATCACGTTTGGAGTAGAAACGTTTTTCTGGCCCATCGTGAAGAAGGCGCCAGATTGGGTAGATTTGTGGGTGAACCATGAACATTAACAAATGGCAGACGAGTTTACTGGCAGAACCATTCACGCGATTTTAGATGCTGCTGAATATTTGGCAGACAATCCAGATCTCTCAGATTACTTAACGGTATTTTATTCTACCAAATAAATTTAAATAAATTCATATTTTAATATTACGACTATCCAATTCTCTTTCCAACTTTGTTCCAAATATGGTTTTGAAGGAGCAATTGATGAATTGATTCACGTTTAAGTTTCAATTCAGAAGTATTATCTTCTGGAACTCAAAAACCTGACCGCGGAGAAGAAATAATTTTCAAATTCCAACTTGATTTAACGTTTGCATTAAAAAAAAAGATGATTTTTTTCGGATGGTGATAAAAAAAATTAAGACCGATAATTGCTTTCCCATGGAAGGTAATTATTTAAGCTTACTTGCAAAAAATTATACGCCCTTGCGAGCGGCTTTCCGGTAGTTAACCGGAACCTTCGCCGTGGCGGCAAAATCATGCATATAGGCATGTTTTTCAGTTCTTTCTTTGTTTTATTTATCAATTCCTCCTCAGTTTTCGCGACAAAATTGTTGGAGTAGATCTCATGCTTTAGATTGGCCCAGAAAGTCTCTATGGGACGCAATTAGGGGACGTAGGGCGGGTTCGCTGATTTGGGTACCATATCGATATTCAGCCGCTTCATCTCCTCCAACGATCGCTTCGAGTAGTGGGCCGACGCCAGATCTGACCAGAACACCGCGTCGTCGCCCTTATGGTATTTCTTGATGAACGACGCAACTTCTGGCAAGCATTTCATACCATAAATTGCCCCGTTCACGGCCTGTCCGGAGCGAAAAAAAGAGAGGATTTAACATCCCCTTCTCGCTGATTGTCAGCCACAGTAGCCCGTCTTGGGGAACTTGGTGTATGAAATGAACTTCACCTCGGAGCTCACTTCCTTCGTGGGGGATGTAAAATACGAAATGCCCTGCCAGTCGTTGCCATCCAGGGTGAGACAGGTCTCGTCGTCCATCACCACCGCCACGTCACAATTCGCCGGGAAAATCGATTTGACCATCTTATTAAGCTGCTGCCGCTGCGTCATTGCCTGCAGCTCCGAAACCAGTGGACGTGACTTCCGCTTTCTGACATGTATGTTCATGTATGCCAGGTACTGCTTCATTGTTTGGTCGGTTGAACCGACCTCCCGGCCAAACGCACGCAGCGATCTAGCCACTGTTCCTTCGGTCTTCCTATTCAGCATCCTTTGGAGCTTTTTGTCGCTCAGAGTCGTCTGCCGTCCGGAACCACGCTTTCTTTCGATGCTCTGATTGTTGTCTAATCGTGCCAAGATGTTGTAGATGCCGGAACGGGCGTATCCGGCGTCCACAAAGTGCCGCACGATGTTCTTTGAACGCGCACACTTCTGAACGGAGTTGCTTCACTGTTTTTGCCACTACGGTTAGAGTTCAACTGATAGCTGTCAAATTTTGTCTGCTGACTCATGGGTTACTATGATTGATGTTGCATGGGTAGTTTTGTCAGTGCAGGTGAAGGTAAACCCATGAAAAATCGGCATTTTTTGTCCATTTTTTTGAATGCAAACGTTAAATACAATTTACATCTATTTCGACACACAGCATTTTGCTTCAAAAGACTATCTCTTCTTCGTTTAGCATTTCAAGCTTTCTGCTTTCACAATTCGCTTATTGCTCGCTCTCAACTAAGTGTTCTAGATACACTTCTACAGTTATTAATTGGGAACTTTCGATGCCTGGTACCATTTTTGCATTAGTATGATTGTCCCTATGTCTAGGGAGTCAAGAAAATTCTTTAGGGAAAAATTCCTTGACCAGACCGGGAATCGAACCCAGCCACCTCCGGCATGGTATTGCTCTGTAGCTGCGTCTTTAACGACTTAGCTGAGGGACGACAATCTCATCTTATACAATTAACAAATTTGTGCATCTCTTGTATCATATATCTGATCACTAAAACCTAAAACTTACTATACCAAAATGTGTTAAAATTCATACTCGATCACAAAAATAGAATTGAAAAAAAATTCAAAATGATATTAAATGCTCACCGAAAAAGACAAAGTTTACATTAATCTTACACCACTACGCGATCCATTGCCCCGGCGGCATGTGCCGGGGAACCGTTTACGAATCGATGGTTTCGCTCTCGCTGCTCATTATCACTAAACCATCATCATCGCCGCTTTTCATTAAGTGCTGTTTTGCTGGGTGCAGTACTGTGAACATTTCGCGAAATGGTTTCGGTTATTTAGCTTAATCTGATTTTTTTTCTATTTCTGCACTATCGCTGCATCGTTGGCATTTGGAAGCAACGCCTTTTCCCTTGCCAAGACACAAACCCAGACGTCATGCTCGAAGAAAGGCGCGAAACTTCCCGGGCTGGCAGACTGCGAGTGAGCACAGTGTGAAATATGCGACTTTCATTTGATGTTTTGATGATTGCTTCGTCGTTCGACGGGTTGATGGGGGGAGGGTGTGTAGGGGTTGTTAAGCTTGTTGGTCGGGGAATTTGATTTGCACTAGTATTTTTTTTCGAATTTTGCCTTTTCCTTTCGCTTCACACTGATGGGTACGTGATGGTGCGTCTCATGGTTCCTGCCTTCGGAGGAATGGCTTGGAAATGGATTTTTGCGAAATCGCAGGCGAAAAAACCCACTAGTAAGCAAAGAGATTAATGAACATCAGAGGATTTGCGATGGTTTGGGGTGATTTCCACTTTGCACGTCGTCGTTGAGCGTGAAAGAGGGTGGAAATTTATGGTGAAAACTGACTGCAAGACCAGACGGTTGCTTACTCGCGATTGATGACAAATTCGAATACATTTTAATGAGCTGTTCTGCTTCGTAATGAACAAATAATTGAGGCTAAGAAATGTCAATGTGATTCGTGCTCTAAGGATTGCAATTTTTCGTAATGAATTGTAATCAATGGAAAATGTTTTCGATTTCAACATCCAATCGATTATTTTTCAAATCATCGATGCTTGTTCAGATTCCATTAGGTTGTATATGCGTTGATGTAACGATCCCACCTCTCATTTCTAGGAAAGCCTTTCCTAATATTGATACCTCTAACAAGCTCCAACACCTTTTAGCGGAACATCCTTTAAAAGGGGTGTCATCTTCTTAGAATCTCTCCGAAACCTGTGCTGAAAAAACACGCTTCACTTCCGGCACAACAAACAAGCATCAGTGTAGCCCGTCAATCCCGTGCAAAAATCATGGCTCTTGCAAACTGCTAAGCCCTGGATCAAGCATACACACAAATACATACACGGACGACAGTTATGCAACTTTATTAACTTTCCAAGAACGGATCATCCCAACTGGAACTCTCCCGGGGCCAAGCAAGACACCTGCCAGCTACCACACTCGGCTGCTTGCTGTAACACTTGTCGAGCGATGAGAAGTCAGTCAGCCAGCCAGCAGAATGTGATAGTCGTAGCCCGCTGCCCCGTAAATTGCCCATCGTTTGGGTATTTTTTGTATCACTCTGACTTCCTTTTGACTTCATCATCCACGCTAACTGCTGCACGCTTGTGTCGGGGAGGGCTCCCATTGGGCTGCTGCTAGTTTCTAAATTAGGTGTAACGAGCTAGTTTTTTTTTCTTCTTCTTCTTCAACTACTGAACCCCTTGATTCGTTGGCTGTCTTTGTATTCTGAGGCAAACGGGGGAAATGTTTAACAACCTTCGCTCGCAGCTTATACGATGTAGAGAGTGATGGTCGCCCATTGACAAAGGCAGGAAATTTCATCAGATTCGCTTCGATTCTTCTTTTTTCTCGGGAATGATGAGTCCAAAGTCTTTGTAGTTGAAATTGCTCACGAGTGTGTGCAAAAAAGAGTTTAGAAGTTTAAAATAAAATAAGTTGGAAAACGAATACAAATCAAAGAAAATATTATAAATCATCTCACTAACAACTACGAAAACCCACCACTAAATACTGTGAAAATACAGCAACCAAATGCACAACGCCACACGGTAAATCTGAAGTATGAATTTATGACTTCAAAGTAGGCACTTTCCTCGAAGATTGGCATTATGCATAAATGCCTAAACAGGTTTTATGCAAAAATGCCTTAAAAGGTTATATCTAAAAATATAAATTAATTCCAGGCATTTTGCAGCATGTGAAAGAGATAAGAAACTATGCATTTTTATAATGTGATTGTGTGAAGAAACTAGTCACTTTATGAAATGAAGATGAACTCAGCACCAATATCTCAAAAGTTCGGACTTGTTTTTTTATTTGTAATTCACGACATTCCTTATCGATTTATCTCAAAAACCCACACATGCAAATAAAATACACCATAAGATCGAACAATGTTCTCTTGCAATTAGGATGATTGATTTCATATCCGAGCAAGCGACGATTACACAGAGGTTTTTTTTGCACTGGGGATACGTTCCACTTTTTAGTATGGAACCGTGTAAAATAAGACTAAATAGTGTTGCTTCGATTTTGTGTGTATGCTTTACTTTTCTACAAAAGTCAAAATATAGATTTTAAAATTTTGAGTATTTACACAAAAAATTGTGAATTTATTGAAAAACTGCCATATGATTACTTTTTGCCCAAAATGTAAAATTTGATTCGAAATAGGTCGATAAGTTGTTCCATTCTGGAGTTATCGCCGAAAAGAAAGCGTGTAATAAAAAACGTGTAAAAAAAACCTTAGTGTATACCAATTGTTTACAACAGATTCATCCTCTTGAAATGTCTGCACTGGACTGGTCTACACGAATCATCCTTTAACTCAGTCGGCGAAGGCGCGACTACAAAACCACACCATGCTGCAGGTGGCTGAGTTCGATTCCAGGTCTTTTCATTTTCATTGTGGAAAATTTCTCGACTCCCTGGGCATAGGGTATGTGTGTGTGCGTGTCCTATCTGATACACACCGACCGGTATTGATATTTTGGAAGAAATCTGTTTGCAATAGTTATTTTTTTAAATTGACCAATGAAAGCAGCTTTAATCCAGGAGTTAGAAAGTGCTTGCTCTATCGCAGATCAGGTAACCCACTTCAGAATGTCTGGAGAGTCACGCCCATTCAGAGGTTACTTTAAAACGCAATAAGACCTACATGTAAACATGACTATTTTCATGTGGATAACGGTAAAGTTAACACACTTCCAGATTCAAAAATAAGCAAACCTGGCGCGTATACACCGTGTCCAATATATTCTCATACACCTTTTCCTTGCATTGGTGTCATGCACCAACTCAACATGCTTCACGCATGTGTTGGTGTAGTTTTGCACTATGTTTATACAAACGCTTTTAGATTATGTCCGATTGTTTTCATTCGGTGTTTATCTTTAACTAGCGATGAAGGAGTTTGGTGCTGTGGCGATAAAAAAGTTTTTGAAAGTTGAGCGCCCGGGCGCTATTTGCAGAAATTTGAAAAATCTCGGAGTAACGCGGGATTTTCGTACCGAACCATCCGAAGGTATCGTGACACCTGCTCGTTGGATGACCGGAAAAGATCCGGTCGTACTCGTACGGTGCGGACTGCTCGAGTTGTTAAAGTGGTCAGGGAACGGATTAGACAAAAATCATAGCGCTCTGTACGTAAAATGGCCGAAGATCTGAATGTTTCGAGATCGTCAATGCACAATATACTGCCAAATGACCTCGGATTCCAAGCTATCAAGAAACGTAAGGTTCACGGAGTTTCGGAACCTTCCAAGCAGAAACGACACGAAAGAGCAAGTCTGCCTTTGTCGCGGCACGGTCAGGAAAATTTATCTTTTCCGACGAAAAGTTATTCGTCTTGCAACAATCCCACAATGTCCAGAACGACAGATTGTGGGCTCTCTCTTCGAGAACTATTCCAGAGACTGATAGGAATATTCCACGGTTCCAAAGTGCTGCTGGTTACCACTGGTTTTCGTCGAAAAAGGCGTTAAAGTGAATGCCGTATATTATAAAACGGATGTTTTGGAGAAAATTGTCAAGCCATATGTACAAGAGGTGTTTGGAAATCATCACTATGTGTTTCAGTACGACGAAGCGCCATCGCATACTGCAAATCTCGTTCAGGGCTGGTGCCGTAAAAAATTGACCGACTTTTTGGACAAGAATGAATGGCCTCCCAGTTCACCAGATCTGAATCCCTTGGATTAGTTCGTATGATCATACACGCTGGCGAAGGTAAATGACCACAGGGCGTCTAATATGAACCAATTCAAAACCGTAATCAAACGAATTTGGGACGAAATGCCGATGGAAGTCGCCTGTGACGGTTTGGAAAATCGTCTGAAGCTGGTCAAGAAGGTTAGAGGCGGTGTTATTCCAAAACATATGTCGTAGTTGATCATTATTATATTGCAATATAATGGGCAAAGTTATCGATAAAATCTGGATTATCGATTTGAAATAAATAGAGTTTTATTTTGTATGACAATATTTTGGAGACGGTGTAAAGTTAAAGTTATTACCCCAACAAACAATTCAAAGCGATTAATAAACTCCCATGTTTATTAAATGTGGAAATATTGCTTCCAGAGCTGAATAAAACTGTAAAACTGTAGTCGTTTAGCGTCTATATATGTATTTTTTTCTTGATACAGAGCAGGAAGCGTTTAAATGATTACTTGTATTAATAAGTTGTACTATATAGTTATGATTACATAGTTGAATCTTCAGGGAATAGCTTAATAAACATGGAATAAACTAGAAATTATAAGAAAAATTAGTATTTTCCATTTAATTCCAACTTCCTTTGCTTATCTTCACAGACACGCGTGTTTTGTCTACAATGTGCAGACTTCTATTCGAATTATAAGTACGAGAAACTGAAGACGTCTGCAAATTGTAGACAAAATACGCGTATCTGTCAAGGTAAGCAAAGATAGTTGGAATTAAATGGAAAGTACTAATTTGTCTTCTCATTTCTAGTTACAGGTATTCCACTTAACAGCTCAAACCCTCTAGGGTTCATGGAATAAACGTTTGAACAATCTTGCCTAGACGCATTGTTCAGCTATAAAATGATATCAGGGATGTTTAATGCGCTCCCAAATAAGTCAAACTGGAATCTTGAAAGAATTTAAAGAACACTAAATGGAAGATTTGTAAAACAATTAAATGAAGCTTAAGAACCGTGGCGTGAGCTACAGGTACACATTTATTTGGCAATTGTGCAACGCTTTATTAGTTTTGAAAACTATCGGTTTTCAATATGTTATGGAACATCTATGGAGAAATTATAAAATTTTATAAAATCATTCTCAAGGGTCTGTGTATTTGACTGTTGTTAAACAATGTCATACAAACTAGAGACTGAGGATTAACATACGTCCTTTGCTTGTTTCAATTGGATAACCAAGGATGAAGTAGATGGAGAACAAGGAAACCCTAAATCCAGGATCCCGAGTTCAAATCTGGGATCGAGCAAAGTCCAATTTTAGTACTGAAATTTATGTTTTTTCAAACATAAGAAGAAATATAATTACTATAAATAATAAACTAAATATAATTGCTATAAATAATACACTAGCGACTAATAAGAATAAGTAATAAAATACTGCAATGCCTAATGTAATAAATGTGGGCAAACATGACAGCTTAAAAAACGTCCTCTAAAAGTTTACTCAATATATTTTGGTGTCATTAACAATGTAGAAACATAATAGCTAGTTTTTTTAAGAGTTAAGTTTTAGGTGTACAATGCTTGATACATCATTTGTAAAATGCTCCAAGAATTGAATTGAAGCTTTGCAATAGTTATACAAATAATTGAATAATACTGATGTGTATTAAATATATATGAGAATTGTTGAAAAAACACTTTTATTAAAATGTTGTGAAGCAACGGATGTTGAATAGATTCTCCAATTTTAAGTAAACAAAGGATGAAAAACAGCTTTGATTCGAAATAAGATAATTGTTGATAAGCATTAGGCTAAACAGTGGATTTGACGAAATGCTATAACAAACTAAAATTGTTACTTGGGCTCTTTATGCGAAGGTTTAGTGAGTAAAAAAGAGGTAAATTTTTTTTTGCGTTTGCCGGAAAATTCCAAAAATTCATTTTCATTCTGTCAAAAGACACTATCCTCAGTGCATTTCTATTGATAAAAAAAAATTGAATATCAACATTTTAGGTAAAAGTTGTATTCTTTATTGAAGACACATATCCATAAACTGTTGGTTAAACCTCGTTAACCATTATGTGTCCAACAGGGAACAAAGTTGCCTTTTCCGATTTCAAATCATGATATTTCATTAAGTTTTCATAGTAGGATGTTGAAACTTTTGTGATATCTCTATATCTCAATGAACATTATCATCCTGGAGTGAAATAACGAAGTCATAGCTAGGGGGAGGGGTCCGTTAAGAGGGGCTTCTGGTTTTTTTTATTACGTAAAAGGCCGACAGGGAACGTTTTTACCCATGGAACTAAATTGACGTCAACTAAGGAAATATCCAACCGATTTGGCAGTTTTGGATTCAGGAAGTCAACTCCTTTTTCAAAATGTCTAATATGACCGATGGACATAATACGTCTCCAGAAAAACCGGATAAGCTGAACCATGTTCCGAAAATGGTATACTTATAATGCAGCAAATGTGCAAATGTGTGAAATAGGCGGTGCATGCTAAAAATATACCCAACAGCGAGATAATTTCACACCCGTGTTAGGCAGTATTGGGAGAGGGAAAAATCGCTAGAACTAGAAAAAAGCAATAGGTAGTATAAGAGCCCCATCGGTGCATATTCCATTTTTCCAGTCAAGGGGATTTCCCCCCTTGCCTACCTTGCATGGGGTAGTATGGCAAAGGGTTATGCGCCTGATCGGATACTACCGTCAAATGCCCTCCGCTCGTTTTCAAACTTGTATATTTCAATTTAAAAGCCTGCCGTTGCCCTATACGGAACTACCAATACACTTTCTCTTCATGTCTGTTCGTTCTAGCAATAAATTACCGTCCACTCCTAGCGCTCTGCATGGAGATGAGAAATTATCTGCTTCTCCAAACTTCATCAAAGATCGTTACTTCCGCGCATGGGAGAATACAAAAAAATAACAATCAAAGTGTACTTATAAATGTTTAAAACCAACAAAATGATACAAAAACTGTGGAATGAATACACAGAAATGTGTGTGATTGCCATATGACAATCTGTTGACTTGATTCAGGGACATTCACCCTGGAGCAGGTTCCCATGAGGCCACGGATAACTAACAATATGGGTGTCTACCTTCGTAATTACTGCCACACGCGCAACTGTCAAAAGCCCGAACCATTGGAACCTACTCTGAACTGGCCAGTCCAGTGCCAAGTGACCGTATGGTCAGTTCAACTCAAATAATTTTCTGGCCATCCGTGACCGCTTGGAAACCTGCTACGTGGTGGCTGTTCTAGTCACCGGATTTTCGTGGCAATCAAAATCATTCCTGTATATTCTTTGAATGATTTTCAGTATCATTACTGCTGCTTTTATATTGGAATCTTTTACAAGTATACCATTTTCGGAACATGGCTCCGGACATCCGGTATTTTCAGATACGGATAGGTCATATTCGGTCGTATTAGACACTTATGAAAAAGTGGTTGAGTTTTTAAATCCAAAACAGTAAACATATTCCAAATCAGTTGGATATTTCCTTAGTTATGGTCAGTTTAAATCCTCGGGTAAAACCGTTCCTCTGTCGGCCTCTTAGAAGTGTTTTTTGTAGGACACACAACGGTTAAACTAAAGTTCAACTGACAAATAAATTAGTGCTACATATATCTACAAAACTGTTGAGGTTTCGAAAAAATTAATTCAAAGTTGTCCCAATCAAATATGAACATTGAAATATATATCTTAAATTAAGCAATGCCGAGGTAGAAACACGTATTCCTCGAAGTAATTTTGTTTTTGTATTAATGGCCTATGGGGAAACCACTGTGTAAATATAAAGCGAAGCTCTGTGTCTTCAATTTAAATAAATTGAGGTTTACATGAACTTGTAAATTTATATGTTTGAATTTCACTAAAGCCAATCAAACATAACGTACTCTTTTGTTACCTCGTTCGATGGGCGTCCTTCAATCAGCCATTGATAAATAAAAGTTAACTGAAATCAAAGACACAGATGCTAGATTTTAATTCTTTTCAAATAAAAATCCGATTGACATACCTGAGTGGACGTAATTATCAAATTAATCACGATAAGAAACTTCTAAAATTTGCAGAAAAATCTATTTAAATGTTGGTTGAAAAGTATGCAACAGGTCAGCGAGAAGGAATTAATGCCATAGTGAAAAGTAAATCGTTGTGACCAAGTTCACCTATCAAATGGTGGTTTGTTCGCCGATTCGACTTTATATCTCACCGTCCTTTGTGGTGGAGTAGGCTGTGCGTTTGACCGGTGCAGACGATTTTCTTCAGTCTTATCAAATTATAGAAAGATAATAATTATTATGTTAGCTGTTCCTACGATTTAAGTATATATTTTAATTCATTAGTATCAGTGAAGTTAGAGTTAAACTTTTGCGGTGCCGATTTTTTTTTTGGATCCACATTGTAACATCGGTTACGGCAAGTTGCTTAGTCGAATGCACCACGAAGAGCTACGCTGGAAAAGTGTCTCTCCCGGTGCCCTATTGCCAATATTTGGAATAGAACTGGTCTGCGGGATACGGAACTTTAGTCAAGGACAGATTGGACCCTGAGTTCATCGGATGGAACAAGCTGAAATCAAAGTATTTGTCTATGACTTGAATCTGTCCTTCATAGCATGTTTATTTGACCTAAAATGGAACAGTCTGGAGTTTCTTAATTATTTCATATACCGAGTTGCAATTGTAATACGAACTTGGTTATCAATTATTTCAAATTCAGCTGATTGTAACAATTTTGGAATTCCTGTTTCTTTCGTGTTTTTATGTTTATATTATACCATTAACAAAGCTAAAATTTTTAAAAGCTGTCCCCATCTCTGCAATATTTTGAGCATTTCTTTCTAGCACAACGTTTGATTGAAATATTAAACTATTTGACATTGAAGCAAGAAAACGTTTTACAGATATTAAGAGACAAAACCCAAACCGGAGGTAAACAATCTGTATCAAATAAGATAAAACCCGGATTGCAAACTATGCAACCAAAACTTAGACTCCTAGAATGTGATAATATAAATTTATTCACACAGACAAATGATTTTATAGTTTACTAGCTGAACCATGTTCGAGCCTTGCTACGCTTGCAACTCAATGAATGAAAGTATAATAGAACTGGCGTAGGTGAGTCTTTTCAATTACACCGTCAGAACTTTAGTTTGAAACATGGTTTTTCATTCTGTGTAGAAGAATTTCATTGACAAAACATTTATCTTCAAATTACACCGTATCCAATTTGAACGTTATTTTCTCTTGCATAACCTCTCATTAACTTCTTGTGCATATGTAGCACTGAGAGTAATATCCCTAACTTCTTAGTCAAAAGGAGTTCAAACTTCTTGAATAATAAGGAGCTGAAACTTCTATCAGAATATGCTGTTCTCCTCACGAATTACAAATTTGTTGCCAGGATAATGCTCATGTTTGGTTGAAGTCTCTGTTTCATTTGAATGAGCCCCCTCCCCAATGCGGAGAGGGGCGGAGTCTCAAACGACCATGGAAAAAATTCCTGCCTCCAAAACCCCCCACATGCCAAATCTGGTTCCAGAAGCTTGATGTGCATTCTCGAGTTATGTATAAATTACATATTGTTTTATTTGTATTGGAGCCTCCCTGTTCTAGAAAGGGAAGGAGTCTCGAACCATCATAAGAACCTTTTGCGGCCCCGGAAACTCCTGCATACAAATGTTCATAACAGAAGGCATTATTCTCATGACTGGTTGAAACTTGCATTTCATATGTATGAGAGTCCCCACTTTCAAAGAGAAGAGGTGTCTCAAACCATCATGGAAACACTTCTTGCCTTCAGAAACCTCCACATGTCTAAGTTGGTTCCTTTTGCATCATTAGTTCTCAAGCTATTGTTTCATTTGTATGGTTTTTTATTTCATTTGTATGAGAGCCATTTCTTACAGATAAGGGAGGGATTTCAAACCAGCAAAGAATTATTTTTTGTCTCCAAAAACCCTCAGATGCCAAATTTGGTTCCATTTGCTTGATTAGCTCTCGAGTTATGTAGACATTTGTGTTCATTTGTATAGTAGCGCCCCCTTCATAACTTCATAATTTTCATAACAGAAGGAAGAGTTATCATGATTTGTCAAAATTTGTGTTTCATTTGTATGGGAGCCCCCCTTTTAGGACGGGGAAGGAGCCTCGAACCATCATTAGAACCTAATCCGGCCCCAAAAACTCCTGCATAAAAAAAAACATAACAGTAGGGAATTCTTATGTTTCGTTGAAATTGATGTTCAATTAGACCCCCCCCCCCCTGCGAGGAAAGAGGTTTCTAACAACCATAGAAAAGTTTCTTGCCATCAAAAACCTCCACATGCCAAATTTGATTAGTTCTCGAATTATGCAAAAAAAAACTGTTTAATTTGTATAAGAGCTAGCCTCTCGTGATAGAGAAAGGGTCTCAGACTACCATAGAAACATATCTTATCTCCAAATACCACCACATGCCAAATTTGGTTTAATAAGTCCTTGAGTTGTACAGAAATTTATGTTCCATTTGTATGGGACCCCCCCCCCCCCTCTTCAGACCGGGAAGGAACCTTAAACCATCTTAAGAACCTTTTCCGGTCCCAAAAGCCCCTGCGTACAAATGTTCATAACAGTAGGAAGAATTCTCATGATTGGTTTAAGTTTGTGTTTCATTTGTTTGAGACCCCCACCCCACACACACAGCCACAAAGGGGAGGGGTCTCGAACCATCGTAGAAATATTTTTTGCCTCCAGAATCCGCACACGCTAAATTTGGTTTCATTTTTTTTTTCTTAGTTCTTGAGTTACGCAGAAATTTCATTTTCATTTGTTACAAGAGCCTCTCTTCTAGGTAAGGGGAGGGGTCTCAAACCAGAATGGAAACTGTTTTCATGTCCAGAAACCCCCACATGCCAAATTTGGTTCCATTTGCTTGATAAGTTATTGAGTTATGCAGAATCTTCTGTTATATCTGTAGATGAGAGTCTTCCCTTCTAGAGAGAGGTATAGAAAAATTTTTGACTTGCAACACTCCCACATGTCAAATTTGGTTCAATTTGCTTAGTTAGTTCTTGATTTTCGCAGAAATTTGTGTTTCATTTGTATGGAGGTTCTCCCCCCCTTCCTGAAGAAGGAGTGGTCTCTTACTATAATAAAACCTCCATGCAATTCCAACGCTCGATCGGCTTAGTAGTTTTCGATAGAATAAGGTTCAGACAGACAGAAATCCATTTTTATATACAAAGGTCAAATTGTTATTGTACGTTTGAATTGATTGGGTAATCAATAAATAAATAAATTCTCACGATTTTTTAAAATCTCCTTATAAAACGTGCAAAATTAATTTGAATGTTAAAATCAACATAGCAGTTTACGTAAAATTCAATTTAGAAAATATTGCAGTGGTGTAATTTTCAAATCGTGTAGTTATTTTAATCCTCGTGTTATTTTAAGCTATTCCGATGCTCTTTTAATGTACATTAGAATAAATTAAAAATTACAAGAAAATTTTAAGTGACACAAGGTGGAGTTACCGTAGCAGAGATGCCATATTTACAGACATGTCTGTAAATTTGCAGACTTTTCATTTTTGTTGCAGCCTTTTTAACGATGCAGACATTTAGCAGACATTTTATTTTTGTCTGCAGAAATATTTTTTAAATTTCAAATAAAGGTATTCTCTGAAGTTCAGATTTAAAAAGTATGAGGATCTGGAACAGTACTCACACGGTATGAAGCTTAGTTGAAATATTTTAAAATAGCGTAGGTTTAATTTGTTTCTGAAGTAGCAATCCTTGAGAAAACGAAATCAGACACAATGGCATAGAGATAAGCAGCGTATATGCCCCTTTGATACTTATGATTTAACCGACCACATTCCGCACAGAGGTCCTTAACTATAAGAAATGGGCACCTTACAGATGCCTAAATCGGAGCGTGCAATGACTCCGCCTCGCCAATCAGTGGGCTCATTCTTGTCCTGGCAAAATAACTACCCACTGGCAATATTTTGCAGCATTTCTACTCGCTTGCCTGATTCAAACTCCACGATGGCCGCTCACGGTGAGTCCTTCGAGCTCTTAAGCCAATCAAACATTTTCCGTGATGTCAGCATGGTGTAACTTTCTTCACGCCATGTTTAGCTGTTGTTGCCTAGTGGTCAAGAAGGAAGCAATCAATTCTATCTATCAACTAAACCTTAAATGTTCGGGAAATCTGTTCAATAGATAGAGACTGGTGGGGCTGAGCTGCAAGTCACCCAACGGGTCCTAGGTTGCACATCATAAACGGTCTCCAGATATGGAGGTTAGATCCGAATTAAATAAGCCTCCCGGACAAGCTGTAGGGCCTTCCTAGGATGTTGTGGGGAAGGGGGAGCTTAGCAGTTGCTGGACTCTGTTTAGACTTCTTCCAAAATCCCACAAATATCCTAAAGCAGTCCTGTCGAAGTGACCAACCCGAGCGTCTGTTCTCCATGTCAGGGGCGGCCCAAAACGGCGTACTGTTTTTCCATGTTAGGCGGCTGATTATCGTCATCCTGCCAGCGTGGGACTCCTAACGATGGTATTCCGACGAGACAGGGGTTTGTGCAGGCCCTACACGCCAGTCGTACAAAATAATACTAATGGAAGCATACGATGTCAATAGGACGTTGGATTAACTTAAGTAATTAAACCATGAATAAAAGCTTTAAAAATATATGCCTCCGTATCAAAATATGAATGAATTCACAAAAGGTAATAATAAACAAGTCTAAATCAAGTCCAAAAGTGAATGGTTAAAAAAATATTACTTCTTATAGTAGACTGAAATACTGCGTACAAATACATAATACCCAAAATAACACTCAACACTCCAACTAATACAAGTAGGCGGTATAACAAAAATATTTAAGGCAAAAATAAAAAATGATCCTTTTTAATACCGATAGATAAATCGAAGATACGCAAGTTGACAGTCCCTCGACCTAAAAATCCACCTTAACTTAAAAAACCTGCATTGTTATTTTGTATTCTCCCTTGCGGGAAGTAACGATCTTTGATGAAGTTTGGCAAAAGCAGATCATTTTCATCTCCATGCAGCGCTAGGGAGTGGACAGTAATTTTATTGCTAGAACGAATAGACACGAAGAGAAAACATACATGATAGTTCCGTATAGGCGCAAAATAACTGTCCACTCCTAGCGCTTCCCATGGAGATGAAAAATTATCTGCTTCTGCAAACTTCAATAAAAAAGAAGTCTAACTAAGCAAAAAAATATTTACAGACTTTTTTAGACATTCGCAGACATTTCAAATTAATATCGCAGATATTTGGCCTCCCTGTACCGTAGTTCCTCTCAAAGCAGTCAGGCCAGCCGGACTGACACCTCTCATAGTCAACGTCACCTCCAACGATTCACCCAAACCTTCAAAAACGACATGGAAGGGACGGGTGTCTCCTGTTTTCACTTTTCTTATGATTAGAAAAAATATTCAAGTTGATATACCTACTTAATTAAAATGGACAGCTCTAATTACCAGGTTTATTGTATGGAATCTTCTCAACCCCCCAACGTCATATCGCAGTGGGCCTCGGCTGTTTTAAGATTTGTGATACATTACAAATATGCTACAAATATTAATGTTACAGAAAATACTAGTTAATTGCCAACTACGACATCATTAGCTAATTAAGCATTAATTAAGGCTGCTAAGTGTTAGAACAACAGTAAATTAAATGGTGGTTTGTTCGCCGATTTTAAAAACTAAATGATCTTGGTAAAACTCTTCTCCCACGATTTTACACAGAAAATGGTCAGTTATTTATTTCTGATTGCAGTTGATTTAAGATCTACAATGCATAAACTCAATTCAGTTGAAACAGTACGAGATGTTCCATTCGTGTTAAAAAATCCACAATTCCTACAATTTTATTTACGAGTGTACATAGTTCTAAATCTTTCGAATGCTCCAATCATGTGCATGTTGTTATTCAATTGAAAATTACGAAAATTTTATTAACTGTATGTTTTACCTAAAACGGATGTAAAGACGTCCGCGAGACACGGCACCGTGGAGAGTGACTTCTCGTGGTTGAAAAACCTGAACGACAACGCCGCCCGGTGGTAAAACACTGAACTTTTAATGATCAAGAAATTTAAATAGTACAAGAAAAAATATGTAATTTTAGCTCCCCAATCGGACACACTGCCACAGTTGACGCTTCAAAACAATCATCGTCACAACACTGGTCGTCCTGTTTACTGAAGTCTTCCGCCCGTCATCAAATAAGTGGGAAGAATTTGATGCAAATGAGAGTCGCACGGCCATCGTTGCTGTTGTTGGTGGTTTTCAGGATCGCTGATTTCTTGGTTCTCCGCGGCGCCGTATTGCAGCCAGCACTCCATCCGCTCATGGCGAGTTTTGCTCGCTGTTTCAGCTATGTTGAATCAGCACAAATCGGTTCTCCACGACCAGCACAAGCAACAAAGGCTGTTGGTTGCGTCAGCAAAAAAACGGTGAATAATGTGGTAAATGATGGTAAATACAGATAATTCTCTCGCTCTTGTCCGACAAAACCCGACGGTTTTTTTAGTTTGTTTTTCCTCTTTCGCAGAAGAGCAAGAGCCAGTTAATTGAATGAAGAGGATTCTAGTTGCGTGGAAGCCAGGAGAATTCAGGACACGGGAGAACGAGCAAGGAGAGAAGCGCGCATGTGCGGAATGAACTTAGTTTGTTTGTATT